>ML811162.1:113584-129130 GCA_009831015.1 Picea engelmannii | reverse complement strand
AGTGGATGTGTTTTCCATGCATTCAGGGTTGATCTCTGTTGGTGTCAATTGTTCTACTATCTATGAGGTGTCTAATAAGGGTGGAAAGTGTGGTCGAAGGAGGTCCATATTAAACAATGGGTGCAAGCCAAGGAATGGGGGAATGTTGAGCTCAAAATCATTTTCACCCACAACCTTGGTGATGGTATAAGGTTCATAGAAGAGTGGACGAAGCTTTATATGGGGTTCTATAAGGCATTATTTATGCAAGTGTAACCAAATTGTATCTCCCACCTAAAACTTGTGCATCACCTGGTGTTGATCATGGTGTTGCTTCTACTTGGAACTTGACTTCTACAAAATATCCTGAACCTATTGGTGTATGTGTTGGATTCGATCAATGATCCATGTATCTTTATCGGCTTCAGTTTGAGAATTGGATGAGTCTTCCTGGGTGGCCGCAAGGGATAGTGCAACATCCATGGGACCCAATGGTTAAAATCCCAACCCCACCTAAAAGGGGTTGTGGTTGGTTGAGCTATGTATGGCTCTATTGTATCTATGTTGAACATAAGGAAGACTCTCATCCCATGTGAGGGGATGCTTATAATTGTACATGTGTATGATATGCATGATCATCTGGTTGACGACCTCCATTTGGCCATTCATCTGGGGGTGGAAGGCAGTGGATTTGGTGAGCTTGGTGTCCAATAGTGACCAGGATCGACCAGAAGGTGTTGAGCAACTGATAATCCTGATATGAGATGATGGCTTGGGGTATCCCAAAATGTACCCACACTCATTCGAAGAATAGCTTGGCAGTGGCCTCTGTTGTGATGCCCTTCTTGCAGGTGGCCAAAATCTCCATTTTAGAAAAAATGATCAACCACCATAAAAACACAGTCATTTCCCCTCTTGGTTGACAAAAGGAATTACATGTAGTCCATCGAGATGGATTCCTAGGGCCTTTCACAAGTAGGTAGAAAAGTGTACATTCCTTATTTCTTAATGGTCGGTTTGGAAATGGCATAGGCAGTGTAGGACCTGATATACTTGCTGAAATCCTATCAAAGTTTCAGCCAACAGAAATGTTGTTGCAAGAATGCCACTGCCCTTTCTAAGACAAAGTGTCTTGCCACCTGACTGTAGTGGGATTCCTAAATAAAATTCACTTGCTTGCTTGATGGAATGAAAATGTGGCCCAAATGGCCCAGAATCCCATCCTGAAGATGGATATCAGTGATAGTTGTGTTTGTGCCAAACATCTGGTAGCTGGCAATAAATTCAGGATCTCTCTCATAGAGTTGGTTTCATCTGAAGGTCTCGTGGCCACAAGATTTTAGCCCTATGGTGAGTGTTGCAACTGGTGGGCGACAAAGGAAATCAATGAGACAATTGGTGCTTCATGTCTTATACTTGATGTTGATATGGAACTGTTACAAGTATGTGGACCACTTCTGATAGTGGTCATTCTACAATTTTCCCTATGTTTGCATGAATTTCAATGACTTATAATCAGTGTGGATGAATATCTCCTTCCCGAGAATGTAATGCCTCCACTGGTGGTCGGATTACACAATGGAGTACATTTATTTATCGTAACTAGGGTACTTAAGGATGGCATCTGATAGCGTCTCACTATGATAGGCCACGAGGTGTCTGTGATGAGTGAACTACACCCACATCATAGTCTAAAGCATTTGTCTTGATACAAAAGGGCCATTGTAGGTCGGGTGATGAGAGAACTGGGGATGATCAAAAGAAATGCTTCAAATCATCAAATGATTTATTTTTTCATATGTTCCACACAAACGTTTCCTTACCACTGCCCATGCCTACCCGGTTGAGGGCCCATGTAATGTGGGAGAATCCCAACACGAACCGATGATAAAAATTGGCAAGGCCTAAAAGATTTGAAGCTCAATGAGTGTGGTTGGGGCTCGCCAGTCATGAATGACCTAGATATTGGTTGTATCCACGTGCACCCCATGTTCATCAACAATGTATCCTATGTATTGGACCCTATCCATGCCGAAGGATCATTTTTTTAAATTTGCATATAACTTTTGATGTTGCAGAGTGTGAAGTACCTACTGAATATGCTATAAGTGTTCCACCCAATTCTTAATGTAGATGAGGATGTCATCCAGATACACCACCAAAAAATAACCAGTGAAATACTGCAATATATTGTTCATCATCCGCGTGAAATTTGTTGGGGAATTCGTCAAACCAAAGGGAATGACCAACCATTCAAAAATAGCTTCTTTGGACTTTAAGGCAGTTTTCCATACATCTATCTTCTCTATTGGGACTTGATGGTAGCCAAACTTTAGATCAATATTATTAAAGTATTTATCCCCCTTGATCTAGTCAAGGAGATCGTCGATTCATGGAATCAAGTACTGGTTCTTGACTATGATTTTATTTAGGTCCTGGTAATCGATGCAGGGTCTCCTGATCCCATATTTTTTATGCACATGAATGATTGGGCTTCCACATGGTGACGAGTTGGGTTAGATGTGCCTCTTTTGGAGTAGTTCTTGTATATGATGCTTGATATCCTCGTTTTCTAACAAAGAGCGATAATAGACTATCCCATTGGGTAGTTTTGCACCGGGGGTAAGATCAATTGAATGATTGACCTGACAGTGTAGAGGTACACCAGTGGGTGAGGAGAAGATGTCTTTGTATTCTTCCATGAACTTATCCACTTTCTTCTACTGCATGGAGATATTTGATGTGGTGGCCATGGATGTGGATGAAACCTTCCTCTCACTTTGAGCGTGAATCACGAAGAAGACAAACTTATCGTTCTGATAGATGACCTTTCTTCATTGCTTGGAAAAGATCAAGGAAATGATAGTAGTTGGGACTACCTAGGGTATCGTGTACATTTTCCTATAAAAATTAATAATAAAATTGTGATGTCTACACTCATATACAACATGACATTTCCATAAATAAGTTTGGCCCAAAAGAACATAAAAAAGTTAAAGGGTAGCAACATCACACAATACCTCATCTTTGAAGGGCTTGATATCATAGAACATGAGACTCTATTGGCCGACGTGAAGATTTCTTCCTTGGTTGATCCATCTGATGGTGTATGGATGAAGGTAAAAAATTATTAGTAGGGCCATTCACTTGATGACCTCCACTGAGATGATATTCTTCTAGCTACCGTTATCAATGATGAAGTGCAACAAAGTGCCCTTCACCCACATCTATGAATGAAAGAGGAACTCACCTTCCTCTGTCTTATCCATTTCACTGGGATGGAGCTTGGTGGTAGGAACAATGACATTGGGTTCTACATCAATAATCCATATCCCCTTTTATGGTTCTGACTTTGAGTCAGAACCCGTATCTCATTCAAATTCTTTCACCTATGCCACCAATGACTACTTTGAGACACAATCAACAATGTTATTCTAGGGTCTCTTATGAAAGTTGCACCACTTCACGATGTCTTTCTTAATCTTTCCATTGTCCTTATTTGTTTCTGTCTTAGAGTGGTTGTCCTGTGGCTATCCATATTTTATTTGTCCTTTGTTCTGTGGGTTGGGGCTTCTCTTTCCCTTCTTCTGTGAGGGGTTCCCAGAACCAAATTGTCATGTCTTTTTTTTAAGCTTCTGTTAGATCTTGACAATGTATCGATAGGCCATGCCCAATGATGATATGTCCATAAAATCCATTTTTGTTCGAATGTATTTATGCATACCACCACGATACTTGAGCACTGAAGTTTTCTTAGGATATTTTATACCCAGCTTGGTGCACAAGGTATGGAAGATATTTGTGAACCATGGGACTCTTTGGTCCCTTTCCTACCACAATGTGGTCCATATTGTATACAAGTCATCAGAACCTCCAATAGGGTAGTATTGTTCCTTAATAGCATCCCTGAAGGACTCCCAGGTGAGTGTGATTATAAATAATGAGGGTTCCTCTATTTCCTTTTTCTCACAGAATGTATCCCACCAAAATTTGACATGGGGGACAACTTTGAGGAGTGAAATTGTAATCTTTTCTCTATTGGAAAGCTTATGGACAAAAAAATACCCTTCTAACACATTCAACCATTTGTCTACAAAATCTGCGTCTATATGACCTTCAAATATAGTAACATCAAATTTGATTTGTACCTTTAAGGGAGCAGTCACTCCGCTTGAGAAAGACGTGTCGCCTGTTGGTATTCATCGAAGGATTTGCGCAAAACTATCCATCATCTTGTTCCTCTGTTGCGTGAGGGCTTCCTCGAGTAACAGTTTGAAAGGATATCCTATCCCATTTTATTTCTTTTATCCTTCCATGGAAGGTGTATTGGGCATGTGAGAGCTCTTTTCCTCAAGAGAAATAAGCTCGAGACCCAACTCTTTGTACCATGACCTCATTGGGGACATGCATTGACAACGACAAGGAGAAAACCGCTCTGATACCACTAATCCTGATTTTATGAGAAGAACGAAATGAATACAGATATATATTATTAACATAGATATACAATGAATAATAACAAAGATACAGTAAAACTTAACTTCTATTCAATGAAGAAATATATTGAAACTATAAAATGCAAACTAAAACAAGCTTATTAGAATGGTGGCGGCTTATGTTTGAGAAGGGATGTGATGGTTGTGCTCATTCACAAGAATATGAGATAAATGAGGCTCCAAAGGCCTTTTTAATTAAAACATGAATTCCAAAACCATATACATCCAAAAACCTATCCCTAGGAGATGAAGCACCAAAAGTCATGTGGGCCCCGTTGGGGTAAGTTGGTAGATGAACTTCCCAGGGTCGTAACTTTTTCATACGATATTTGTTTTAGGCATTCAAAACCTTGTAGGAAAGGTCTATATGAGAAGTGATACTTTTGTTGGGGGTCATGGCATGCCATGGAAACTCTTGTGACCCCAAAATTCCAAGAAAGCGTAGTTTAGGGCCTCAAAATGGCCCCAGAAGTTTGGGACTCGAAAAAATGTAAAACAATTTCCAAAAAGAAAATTGTAACTTCCAAGATGAAATTCGTATGTGAGCCAGTTGGAAGAGGTGGGTGGCCACCGATATCCACCTGGATTATCTTCCTTTAGGTTGGTGCATGCAAATTAGGGGTCGTAGCCTCCTTCTAGTTGTAGCTAGAGAATTCAGGGAGTTGGAGCTTCCTTCAGGTTGGTGCCTGTAAATTAGGGGGTTGGAGCCTCCTTCTAGTTGTAGCTGGAGAATTCAAGGATTCAGTTCCTGTAAATAGGAGGTTGGTGCCTCCTTCCAGCTGGTGTTGTAGAATTTGGAAGTCAGTGCTTCCTATGAATGTAATCTTTAATATATAAGAAAGAATTACATAGTTTTCTCCCATTTGGGTTTCCACGTAAATTCTAGTGTACTGTGCATGTGGTTATTTGATGTGCTAATATTGATTATGTTTATATGCTCATGATATATTTAATGCAATAATAAATGATATACTACCGGTAAAGTTGGAATTTATATATTGTGATTGAAAGTGGTAAAAAGTTCTCATATTGATTCACCCCCCCCTCCCCCCCCCGCACTCAATATTCCAATAGTTGGTATCGGAGAAGGTCCTTCAAGAAAATAGTTTAACCACTAGAAGGAAGATCATGGAGTATGCTAAGATCAAAGTACCATAGTTTGATAGACATAACTATGTCTTCTATTGAATAAGGATGAAAACATATATACAAGCACAAGGATTTGATGTTTTTCAAGTAGGAGTAGATGGATATACAATACCTACCACTATTTCGACAGATAGAGATGGGAAGAAACTCAACGAAAACATTTCAAAGGCTACAAATGCGATTTTGAATGCTATAGATCACTCAATATATGTTAAAGTTATGCATTGTGATTATGCAAAGGATATTTAGGAAAAACTTATGAATGTTTATGAACGAGATGTCAAAGTCAAAGGGGCCAAGATTCAAACCTATATAGGTCAATTTGAACAACTGAAAATGAAGGAAAATGAAGATTTTGCAGCTTACGTTCTATGAGTTGATGAAATAGTGAATGCAATTAAAGGCTTGGGATAATAAGTTAAAGAACCATTCATTGTTCAGAAGATAATAAGGTCTCTTCCAATGAGATTTGAGCCTAATATTTAAGCACTAGAAGAAATAATATATCTTGGTATGATAAGAATGGACAATCAAAATCAAATATTTATAGCTTATTAAATGAGAACAAAACAAAAGAACCCATCCAAGAAGGAAGCAACTTTCAAAGAATCCAAGAAGACAAAGAACAAGAATAAGAAAAAGTAAAATTGCACCTGCAGTGATGATTCAGATGAAGATGAAGAAATAGCCAACTTCATAAGGAATTTGAAGAGAGGAACCCAAAAGTACAAAGCTATGCTTCCCTTAAAAAATTTTAATTGTGGTAAAATTGGTCATTTTACAAATAAATGTTCTTATGCTAAGAAGTTAGGTAGTGATGAAGAAGGAGATCCCAATAAAGAAAAGAAATATCAAGAGGGAAACAAGAAATGAGATAAAAGGAAAGTCTTCAAGAAAAATATATACTCAATAGAAGAGAATTCCCCATCTCATGAAGATGATGAAAGTGATAGTGACTCTGAAAAAAAACTCTTTATGGCTACAAAAAATAAGAAAATAACTCCTAAAAACGACAAATAGTAAGGTGAAGTGGATATTGAGGAAGAATTAATGAACTACTTAACTGAGATGAAGAATAAAAGGAATAAAAACAAATCATTCAAAGAAGAAATCATCTCCTTGAAAACTCAACTTGAAGAAGGAAAGAGGACGAAAGAATTAATGCAGATCTAGATGACTAACAAAGAAAAGGAATTTGAGAATCTTGAAGAAGAAGTCTTGTCATTGAGAATTGAAGTGAATAAGCTCATCAAGAACTTAAAAACTTCTCAAGTGTTAGAAAACATTCTCAACATTCAAGGGCCATACAATGAGAAGTCTATATTAGGATACAAGAAAGTTGATTTTGAGGAAGGTTCAAGCTTGATGATGAAAGAAACATAACAATAGAGTTATGTAGAAGTTTTCAAAATAAGGAATCATGGTCAACAAGAGTGAGAGAGGAATGAATATAAAATACATTCTACATTTAAGAAGAAAGTAAGCTTCAACCATCATGAAGGAAACAACCAAAGAAAATATTGTGATCAGAAAAGGACAAAATTTAGAACGACTGCACCACAAACAAGATCATTCACTCCCAGGTATCAAAATTTCTTTTTGGGTCATTGCTTTACATGTACTAAATTTGGACATAAAGTTGTAGATTGGAGAGAATATGAAATAAATGTTCAAGCAATAGATGGTTATGTGTCTCTCTCTAATATTGAATGTTATAAATTCCACAATTATGGTCACATAGCTAGGAATTGTAGAAGTGTGATAGAGCCTTCCATGAAGGAAAAAATTGATGTCATATACAAGAAGGTTTGGAGAAGAAATGAAAAACAAGAAGAAAAGGTGAATGAAGATAGAGATCGTAATCACAAGATTTACAATAGAAAAAGATCATGATGAATCTACATGTAAAGAGGAAGATCTTATAATCCAAGAAGAGGATGAAGAGGAAGAAATTATAATTCAACAAGAAGATAAAAATAATGTTAGAATTCAAGAAGAAGAAAATGTCTCCACCGATGAAGAGGAAGATTAGTTTTCATCAGAGAGGGTATTGTTTTTAGCCATCCAGCTAGGAGACTCCCAGTAAATATGAATATTTAATAGGGGGAGTATAATTAACAACTCTATATATTATAGAACCATCTTTCGATCAATCTAAAGTATTTGAAAATTTTGGGAAGGCATTTTTAGAGTGGTTTGATGACAAAAGTGTAGAATGTCTTGTGACAGTTTGATTGTTTGAGGAGTAACTTTCAGAACATATTCCCATGCAGGTATCAGCTGAAATTTATGAATTATGTCATTGGAAGAGGTTTGTGATTGTATAGAGGATTCCACGTATGTATTCAGATAGGGATATATTCGGTATTGATTGTTCTAGACATGTACAATTTTATTTACAGATCGAAAAGATAGTTTTAGAAGCACGAATATGAAATGAATATGATAAGATATATTACGGTGCATGAAATCATATTAATTATTGGAATCAATGGAATTGGTGGAAAAGTGGAATCAGTTAGTCAAAGGAAGGAAAGAAGTGAAATGCACAACAAAACAACGAAGAGAAATTGTCAGCATAAGCTATATCATCAGAAGGAAATTGGTGAATGCTATTATAATTCAACAATGAAGATGATAAAATATGAACATTTTAATAAAAGTAACTTTGAATTCCTTTTATATATGTCAGTGAACTACAAGATGAAGCATCAATGGACAAATAGCACCAGAAAAGAGAAAAAAAAGAGTATGCAGGAAGTACCATATTGATCTACATGACATCTTTCAGAGAAGTCAAGGGAAGAGATATCATCAGAGAGAGAGAGACCATATTAAAATCACGAAGATAGAGGGAGACATATCGACAGAGGGAGTTACCTTTTTTCCCTTAATGTCAAAGGGGGAGAAAGAGAAAGATTAGAAGCAAGAATAAAGAGGGAGCATAACCAAGGGGAGATACCCTTTTCCATTAATGTCAAAGGGGGAGAGAAACATGAGGAAAGAAATATCAAGAGCATTGGTCACAAGTGGAGTATGAGTGTTAAATAGTTTTATTTTTGGAATAAAACTACCTACTATGTCATGTTAAATTATCCTCAACATGGTAACTTTTATACTTAAGTATATGAGAAATAAGTCAAAGTTTTCAATAATGTTATTTTATATAAAATTTAGAGAACAATATTGAATAATTAATTTCCAATTTCAAAACTTACAATTAGGTATATCTGTTTTTGAAATAAAACTACCTACTATGTCATGTTAAAAAATTGCTGGAAATTATCTTGTAACTTTTATACTTTAGTATATGAGAAAGAAGTCAAAGTTCTCAATAATGTTATTTTATATAAAATTTAGAGAAAAACATTTAATAATAATAGATAGCTATTATTTGTCTAAGCTCACACTTACACTAAATTTGGTGTTAACAATGAGTGCTTTATATTATGTTGGTAATAATAAAATTCCCCAAACAATCATTAAATTTATGATCAAGTGAATAATTTCAAAAGTTAACTTCAAATTTTATGAACAATTTATCAAAACATAATAGATAAGAAAAATATTTTCCAAACTAGTGTGCAAGAAGTTTGATATAAGTATGAAGAAAAAGTGTGCAAGATATTACCATTGGCATAAAACATTAGACAACAAGACAAAATGTACAAGAAATACTTTGAATGTAAATATCCTACCAACCATGAGAGTTGTTTAATAGTTTCGGTCAATTTCATGGAGTGAGCTACATGAATAAGGACCCAATCATTAAATTTATGATCAAGTGAATAATTTCAAAAGGTAACTTCAAATTTTATGAACAATTTATCAAAACATAATAGATAAGAACAATATTTTCCAAACTAGTGTGCAAGAAGTAGAAGTATGAAGAAAAAATGTGCAAGATCTTATCATTGGCATAAAACATTAGACAAGGAAAAATGTAAAAAAAATACTTTGAATGTAAAGCCCCTACCAACCACGAGAGTTGTTTAATAGTTACACTCAAGTTCATGGAGTGAGCTACATGAATAAGAACCATTTTCAACTCTCTTACATAAATGTAAAACAATCCATAGCTTTTCTTTGTAGGAATTGTGTTTAGAATAACTTTGACTATATCCTATTAATCTGAATGGAAGTTTAGAATGTATGCTAACTTGATACGTAATAATTTATGTAGACAAGTTTAAATATCTAATTTAAAAAAATGAAATTTGCAAACAAAAAAATATATGATAGAACCCAAGAATCCTATGATTGTTAGAATAAAATCTAGAATTGCATAAGCGTCTCTTAGGTGTTAGTTTAATAGATTAGTGAACAAATCTAGATCCAATAATTTTGGAAACAAATACAACAAAATTACTCTATAAATGTAACTTGCTTCCAGCAATAATATATAGTGACTGTGTGGATGATACAATTTATCTAATATCTTATTTTCACATGATTGTTGTGTTAATGTTTAATCGTTGCACTTCTAATTTTGTATCAAATACTACTTTCCCTTTTCCCAAAGAGAAGGAGATTGAATATTGTTGGACATGCACTTTTTGATACAATTTTGATAAAAATCACAAGTATAGAAGATATGCACATAAGAAGAAGGAAGATTAGGGAGTGCGTAGTTGAGGCACATCCAAAAGTACATAGTGTAGAAAAAGGAATAAAGAAGAGAGAAGATTAAAGTAGAGAATAAAGCAGAGAAGAAAGCAAGAGAATAAAGTGGGAGAAAATGAAGGATGACAACTCGACGTGTTAAAGATATAAGGATGCACGAAAGTAGGAAGAACATAAGTCAGAGTACACAAGAAACATCCAGAAGGAAAAGTAGGTGAAAGTAGGTGAAAGTAGGTGAAAAGTAGGTGACAGTAGGTGAAACGTCATGTATTGTGATAAGATTTTTGGATGAACAAAGTAGGGTTTTAAGCTCTACAATTTATGTATAAATATATAATGGGTCGGGAGATTAGGGGTCTCTGTTCGGTCCTATTCTAATAGTTATTTTTGGGTGTTTTTTTTTTAGAAGAATAGAGATAAGATAGGCTAAGAATAAAAGAATCTATGTGTGAATGTTAAGGAGATGATGCAAAGAGAAAGAGAGAGGATTACACTACAGAGCGGCTAGGCTAAGAGAAAGGAAAGATAACCACAATGTATCTTTGTAAGCGTAGTGCGCAAGACTGGAGAAATTACCAAACACATAACAAAGAAGTTCGTTGTTGTGGATGTAGCCCAGAGTTGGGTGAACCATGTTAAATCCAATGTCTTTTTTGTGATTATTCATGGATTATGTTTGATTATTATTAGATTATATTTCTCTTATGTATACTCATTTCTGATCCATGTGGAAATTGGTGGCCGCCCACCTATTCAACTGGCTCAAAACAAGTGTTTCAACCTTGGAAGTTTTTTCAATAGCTTTATGGGTCATAAACTTCTGGGGTTGTTTTGAGGCCCTAAACAACATTTTTTGGCCCTGCCATAGTCACATTGCAGGATTTAGCCAAAGTGTGTTTAAAAATTTTGTATTCCTTGGATATAAATTTACAATGAGCTATCATGTTCCCCAAACAAAGATTGTATGAAATAGTTACGCCCTTGGGAAGTTGGCATACCAACTACCCCCATCAGGGCTTGCAAACCTTTTGGAATTTCATCTTCTGGGGTTAGGGTTTTGGATTTTTTTTTATGTTAAAACGTCCTCTATAGCCTCATTGTAAACATGATCATATTCTTGATAATGAGCATAGCCATCACATGTCTTCTCAAAGATAATTTTCCACCATTTTAGCGAGTCATTCACTTTGTAATTTTACAGTTTATGTACATTCTCTGACTAATAAAAATTGTGCATTACTATATCTCTGTGTTTATTGAAATATATCTATATATTTCATTGTTATATTTGTTCTTTCATTTTGTTCTAAAAATAATTAGGATCAGTTGTATCATAGTAGGCTAATCCTTTTCATCTCTTAGTGCATGTCCCTGAAGAGTTCAAGATATAAAGAGTTGGGTATCGAGCTAGTTTCTCTTGAGGAAAACCACTCTTGCCATCCCAAGAAACCTCCCATGGAAGAAGAGAAGACAAATGAGGGAGAAAAATATCCCATCAATTTTTTTCTCACAGAATCCCTCGCGCAACAGAGGAATGAGATGTTGGAGATTTTTTCCCAAATCCCTCAACATTTGTTGAAAATAACAGAAGCATATTTGTCAAGAAATCACTTTGGAGATGTTTCCCCATTCAAGCTACAAGTTAGTTTTGATATTCCCTTATTTGAAGGTTAGATCGATGCATATGCTTTGGAAAAATGGTTAAATTTTCTAGAAGGTTACTTATTTGTTCACAATGTTTTCGACAAAGAAAAGATCACCTTTGTGCTCCTTAAGGCTCTCTCCCATGTAAAACATTGGTGGGAAACTTACTAGAAGATAAATTCCACAGAGGAGTTTGGAGTATTTGGGGCCGATCCCACTTGGTATTTTTTTATGGATGCGATCAAGGAGAAATATTACCTTGTGGGAAACTATGATGACTAGTACATGAAATGGACCACGTTGCATCAAGAGAGGGACCAAAAGATGTCGAAGTTCACAAATACCTTCCATACTTTTCACACCAATATGGGTATGAAATAATCCAAGCGACATCTGGTTGTAAAATACCTCAAGGCTCTACATTAGTACATCCAAGCTGAAATGGAGTTTCTGGACATCTCATCACTAGGAGTCTCTTATCGATATGATTTCAACATTGAGCAGAAATTTCATCATCATAACAAGCGAGAGTTTGGGTCTTCAATTCCAAAAAAACCAAAGTATGGTAAAGGAAACCTTAATCCAAAAAATATCCAACTTCAAGACAACTAGTCGAATCTGCAAGAAAAGAAGAGCAATGGGAAGATGAAGAAGGACACTGGGAAGTGGTGTGACTTCCACAAAATACCTTTGTACAACACCGATGAATATCGCTCGAAACAGTCATTTGTAGCCTAGATCAAAGAAACAGAGTGAAGCCTTGTCTTAGACTCCAACTTAGACAGTAATAAAACGAGACAGATAATTGATGCAAAACTCACTACTATTGTCGCTACCATGGCAATCCAACGAGAAGAAACAGAGGATCCTAAGGAGGGGGAGTGCCTCTTCCATTCATAGATGTGGGTGAAGGGGACCTTTTTTCATTTCATTGTTGATAGTACAATCCATAAGAACCTTATCTCAACATAGGTCGTCATGAAATTGGATTTTCCAACAAAAACACACCCATAACCATACAACATCAAATGACTTCACCAGGGATGAGATATTTGTTTCAACCAACAGTGCTTCCTATCATATGATGTCAATCCCTTCAAGGATGAGGTATTGTGTAATGTTTCCCCACTGGAATTTTATGATGTTATGCTAGGCCAGGAATATATGTGGAGGTGTCATAATGTTTATGAGTCTTGACCCCATAACATCATTGTTACTTTAGGGGTTCATCCCTACAAGATACCAGAGGTAGTTCCAACTACTTTCTAGATAAAATAGTGCCACAAAGTAATCTCTCATACCGAAAAGTTTAGCCTCTTCACAATCTGGTTAGAATAGAAGGACACTGCAACCACCGTAGCCTTGAACGAATACCCTTCTATATGGGAAAATAAGATCAACAAGATTGTAGAGTAGCACCAAGATATTCCTATTGCACCTATAGGAGTACCTCCACATTGCCCAGTCAAAACAAGTTATGATAAATCCCTTCATGTTATTAATGATGAATATTCACCAAAATATTCCTCTCACACTCAAGTAGATCATGTATCTATATTGGTTAAATGAATCCAACCCCTCCAACATGAGGTTCATAACATCCTTCAACAAGATAACTAAGACAATTGCTTCAGCAAGGCAAGCAACTCACCAAGGTTCAGATTCAACAAAATATTCCTTGGGGACTTGATGCAATGGAGACCATTGATTCCTAATGAGGGAATAATGATCCAGGTGGAAATCAGTGGCCACCCACCTATTCCACTCACTCAAAATAGGGGTTTCCACCTTGGTAGTTGTTTTCTACATATTTCCAGGTCTTAAACTCTTGCGACCGTTTTGAGGCCCTAGACAATGTTTTTTGGGCCTGCCATAGTCACACTATATGCTTTAGCCAGACTGTGATGGAAAAATGTGTATTCCTCAGATATACCTTTCCAATGAGATATTGTGCAACCCAAATGAATATCATATGAAAATGTTACACCCTTGTGAAGTTGACGTACCAAATAACCCCATCGGGGCGACAAACCTTTTGGCGTTTCATCTTCCAGGGTTAAGGTTTTGGATTTTTTTTATGCTGAAAATGCCTCTAGAGCCTCATTATAATCAACATTGTCTTCTTTCTAATGAGTGTAGCCATTGTTGGTTGTGGAGCTTGATTATGTTCCTAATTCAGAGGTCCTTTCTTTCAACCGTGTTTATACCCCATGAAGACTTTACACCCTAGAAGTATGTACTCTCTTCCATGCGAGGGAGTGCAGAGGGGGGGTACCCCCTCTACGGGCCCCCAGCTGGGGGGTTCGGGGGAAAGCATGTCCCCGGCGAGGGTTCGGGGGTGAATCCCCCAAATGAAAAATTGCCTTGTAAAAGTATATTGTAATTTCATTGTAAATATGGACCGTTCATTATAAGGTCGCAGATCTAACGATAGAGATTATGTTAGGGTTTTTTTCCCTAGAAGGCAACCCCCTTTTATGAGGGAAATGTATTGCGGCTATGGTTGATGGAAAATATTGTATTTTGAGATAGGAGACTGTGAGAGAAAGAAGAGGAAGTTACAACGGGTTTTGCTGTAGGTTGTATCCCTTCATATGATGGATAATAATAATAAAGGAAGGACCTGGTAATTTCTCTGGTGGATGTAACCCTCACTAGGTGAACCACATAAATTTGTGTCTATATTGTATTGTGTATCTTCTGTGTTTTGTTTCCGCATTTGTTTTATTTTATTGCTCCATGGTCCTATTTTTCTAACAACTGGTATCAGAGCGAAAGGTAACTCGCAGGAAAAGAGGGTTCGTGGTTTGAGTGGGAGCAATGTCGGAAGATGGAAATTTTAGGGTCGAGAAATTTAATGACCAAAACTACCAGTTATGGAAGATGCATATGGAAGACTATTTATATCAGAAGGATCTATTTCTACCATTGGGCGGAATAGCAAAGAATCTGGTAGCTATGAAGGATGAAGAATGGGAGATTCTTGACAGAAAGGCTTTAGGAACGATACGGTTGAGCCTAGCAGTGTCGGTGTCTTTCAATATTTCCAAAGAAAATAAAACAAAGGGTTTGATGGACAAATTGGCCAAATTGTATGAAAAAGACTCGGTGTCCAATAAGGTATTTCTAATGAAGAGATTATTTAATATGAAGATGTCAGAAGGTTGGTCTATTGTAGATCATTTAAATGATTTTAATACGGTTACTAATCAACTAAGTTCTGTAAAAGTGGACTTTGATGATGAGGTCAGGGCTCTTCTAATATTTTTCTCATTTCCACAAAGATGGAACTGCTTGGTCATGGCTATAAGTAACTCTGTCTCTGGTTCAAATACTTTAAAACTTGATGATGTTGTTGGTGTTATCTTTAGTGAGGAAATGCGATGGAAAAGCACAGGTGAGACATCAGGAAATGCGTTGAACATGGAGAATAGGGGAAGACAAAAGGATAGAGGAAAGGGTTTTGGGAACCGTGGGAATTCTAGGAAGGGCAGATCCAAATCTAGACTTGAAAAGATAGAGTGTTGGAATTGTGGGAAGAAAGGACATCTGAAGAAAGACTGCAGAGCTCCAAAGAAACAAAGAGATGGACAACAGGAGAGAAATCAGGAAGCAAATGTAATAGGTGATGTGTTACAAGATGCTTTGATTCTTT
>ML811162.1:50096-113484 GCA_009831015.1 Picea engelmannii | reverse complement strand
AGTGGATGTGTTTTCCATGCATTCAGGGTTGATCTCTGTTGGTGTCAATTGTTCTACTATCTATGAGGTGTCTAATAAGGGTGGAAAGTGTGGTCGAAGGAGGTCCATATTAAACAATGGGTGCAAGCCAAGGAATGGGGGAATGTTGAGCTCAAAATCATTTTCACCCACAACCTTGGTGATGGTATAAGGTTCATAGAAGAGTGGACGAAGCTTTATATGGGGTTCTATAAGGCATTATTTATGCAAGTGTAACCAAATTGTATCTCCCACCTAAAACTTGTGCATCACCTGGTGTTGATCATGGTGTTGCTTCTACTTGGAACTTGACTTCTACAAAATATCCTGAACCTATTGGTGTATGTGTTGGATTCGATCAATGATCCATGTATCTTTATCGGCTTCAGTTTGAGAATTGGATGAGTCTTCCTGGGTGGCCGCAAGGGATAGTGCAACATCCATGGGACCCAATGGTTAAAATCCCAACCCCACCTAAAAGGGGTTGTGGTTGGTTGAGCTATGTATGGCTCTATTGTATCTATGTTGAACATAAGGAAGACTCTCATCCCATGTGAGGGGATGCTTATAATTGTACATGTGTATGATATGCATGATCATCTGGTTGACGACCTCCATTTGGCCATTCATCTGGGGGTGGAAGGCAGTGGATTTGGTGAGCTTGGTGTCCAATAGTGACCAGGATCGACCAGAAGGTGTTGAGCAACTGATAATCCTGATATGAGATGATGGCTTGGGGTATCCCAAAATGTACCCACACTCATTCGAAGAATAGCTTGGCAGTGGCCTCTGTTGTGATGCCCTTCTTGCAGGTGGCCAAAATCTCCATTTTAGAAAAAATGATCAACCACCATAAAAACACAGTCATTTCCCCTCTTGGTTGACAAAAGGAATTACATGTAGTCCATCGAGATGGATTCCTAGGGCCTTTCACAAGTAGGTAGAAAAGTGTACATTCCTTATTTCTTAATGGTCGGTTTGGAAATGGCATAGGCAGTGTAGGACCTGATATACTTGCTGAAATCCTATCAAAGTTTCAGCCAACAGAAATGTTGTTGCAAGAATGCCACTGCCCTTTCTAAGACAAAGTGTCTTGCCACCTGACTGTAGTGGGATTCCTAAATAAAATTCACTTGCTTGCTTGATGGAATGAAAATGTGGCCCAAATGGCCCAGAATCCCATCCTGAAGATGGATATCAGTGATAGTTGTGTTTGTGCCAAACATCTGGTAGCTGGCAATAAATTCAGGATCTCTCTCATAGAGTTGGTTTCATCTGAAGGTCTCGTGGCCACAAGATTTTAGCCCTATGGTGAGTGTTGCAACTGGTGGGCGACAAAGGAAATCAATGAGACAATTGGTGCTTCATGTCTTATACTTGATGTTGATATGGAACTGTTACAAGTATGTGGACCACTTCTGATAGTGGTCATTCTACAATTTTCCCTATGTTTGCATGAATTTCAATGACTTATAATCAGTGTGGATGAATATCTCCTTCCCGAGAATGTAATGCCTCCACTGGTGGTCGGATTACACAATGGAGTACATTTATTTATCGTAACTAGGGTACTTAAGGATGGCATCTGATAGCGTCTCACTATGATAGGCCACGAGGTGTCTGTGATGAGTGAACTACACCCACATCATAGTCTAAAGCATTTGTCTTGATACAAAAGGGCCATTGTAGGTCGGGTGATGAGAGAACTGGGGATGATCAAAAGAAATGCTTCAAATCATCAAATGATTTATTTTTTCATATGTTCCACACAAACGTTTCCTTACCACTGCCCATGCCTACCCGGTTGAGGGCCCATGTAATGTGGGAGAATCCCAACACGAACCGATGATAAAAATTGGCAAGGCCTAAAAGATTTGAAGCTCAATGAGTGTGGTTGGGGCTCGCCAGTCATGAATGACCTAGATATTGGTTGTATCCACGTGCACCCCATGTTCATCAACAATGTATCCTATGTATTGGACCCTATCCATGCCGAAGGATCATTTTTTTAAATTTGCATATAACTTTTGATGTTGCAGAGTGTGAAGTACCTACTGAATATGCTATAAGTGTTCCACCCAATTCTTAATGTAGATGAGGATGTCATCCAGATACACCACCAAAAAATAACCAGTGAAATACTGCAATATATTGTTCATCATCCGCGTGAAATTTGTTGGGGAATTCGTCAAACCAAAGGGAATGACCAACCATTCAAAAATAGCTTCTTTGGACTTTAAGGCAGTTTTCCATACATCTATCTTCTCTATTGGGACTTGATGGTAGCCAAACTTTAGATCAATATTATTAAAGTATTTATCCCCCTTGATCTAGTCAAGGAGATCGTCGATTCATGGAATCAAGTACTGGTTCTTGACTATGATTTTATTTAGGTCCTGGTAATCGATGCAGGGTCTCCTGATCCCATATTTTTTATGCACATGAATGATTGGGCTTCCACATGGTGACGAGTTGGGTTAGATGTGCCTCTTTTGGAGTAGTTCTTGTATATGATGCTTGATATCCTCGTTTTCTAACAAAGAGCGATAATAGACTATCCCATTGGGTAGTTTTGCACCGGGGGTAAGATCAATTGAATGATTGACCTGACAGTGTAGAGGTACACCAGTGGGTGAGGAGAAGATGTCTTTGTATTCTTCCATGAACTTATCCACTTTCTTCTACTGCATGGAGATATTTGATGTGGTGGCCATGGATGTGGATGAAACCTTCCTCTCACTTTGAGCGTGAATCACGAAGAAGACAAACTTATCGTTCTGATAGATGACCTTTCTTCATTGCTTGGAAAAGATCAAGGAAATGATAGTAGTTGGGACTACCTAGGGTATCGTGTACATTTTCCTATAAAAATTAATAATAAAATTGTGATGTCTACACTCATATACAACATGACATTTCCATAAATAAGTTTGGCCCAAAAGAACATAAAAAAGTTAAAGGGTAGCAACATCACACAATACCTCATCTTTGAAGGGCTTGATATCATAGAACATGAGACTCTATTGGCCGACGTGAAGATTTCTTCCTTGGTTGATCCATCTGATGGTGTATGGATGAAGGTAAAAAATTATTAGTAGGGCCATTCACTTGATGACCTCCACTGAGATGATATTCTTCTAGCTACCGTTATCAATGATGAAGTGCAACAAAGTGCCCTTCACCCACATCTATGAATGAAAGAGGAACTCACCTTCCTCTGTCTTATCCATTTCACTGGGATGGAGCTTGGTGGTAGGAACAATGACATTGGGTTCTACATCAATAATCCATATCCCCTTTTATGGTTCTGACTTTGAGTCAGAACCCGTATCTCATTCAAATTCTTTCACCTATGCCACCAATGACTACTTTGAGACACAATCAACAATGTTATTCTAGGGTCTCTTATGAAAGTTGCACCACTTCACGATGTCTTTCTTAATCTTTCCATTGTCCTTATTTGTTTCTGTCTTAGAGTGGTTGTCCTGTGGCTATCCATATTTTATTTGTCCTTTGTTCTGTGGGTTGGGGCTTCTCTTTCCCTTCTTCTGTGAGGGGTTCCCAGAACCAAATTGTCATGTCTTTTTTTTAAGCTTCTGTTAGATCTTGACAATGTATCGATAGGCCATGCCCAATGATGATATGTCCATAAAATCCATTTTTGTTCGAATGTATTTATGCATACCACCACGATACTTGAGCACTGAAGTTTTCTTAGGATATTTTATACCCAGCTTGGTGCACAAGGTATGGAAGATATTTGTGAACCATGGGACTCTTTGGTCCCTTTCCTACCACAATGTGGTCCATATTGTATACAAGTCATCAGAACCTCCAATAGGGTAGTATTGTTCCTTAATAGCATCCCTGAAGGACTCCCAGGTGAGTGTGATTATAAATAATGAGGGTTCCTCTATTTCCTTTTTCTCACAGAATGTATCCCACCAAAATTTGACATGGGGGACAACTTTGAGGAGTGAAATTGTAATCTTTTCTCTATTGGAAAGCTTATGGACAAAAAAATACCCTTCTAACACATTCAACCATTTGTCTACAAAATCTGCGTCTATATGACCTTCAAATATAGTAACATCAAATTTGATTTGTACCTTTAAGGGAGCAGTCACTCCGCTTGAGAAAGACGTGTCGCCTGTTGGTATTCATCGAAGGATTTGCGCAAAACTATCCATCATCTTGTTCCTCTGTTGCGTGAGGGCTTCCTCGAGTAACAGTTTGAAAGGATATCCTATCCCATTTTATTTCTTTTATCCTTCCATGGAAGGTGTATTGGGCATGTGAGAGCTCTTTTCCTCAAGAGAAATAAGCTCGAGACCCAACTCTTTGTACCATGACCTCATTGGGGACATGCATTGACAACGACAAGGAGAAAACCGCTCTGATACCACTAATCCTGATTTTATGAGAAGAACGAAATGAATACAGATATATATTATTAACATAGATATACAATGAATAATAACAAAGATACAGTAAAACTTAACTTCTATTCAATGAAGAAATATATTGAAACTATAAAATGCAAACTAAAACAAGCTTATTAGAATGGTGGCGGCTTATGTTTGAGAAGGGATGTGATGGTTGTGCTCATTCACAAGAATATGAGATAAATGAGGCTCCAAAGGCCTTTTTAATTAAAACATGAATTCCAAAACCATATACATCCAAAAACCTATCCCTAGGAGATGAAGCACCAAAAGTCATGTGGGCCCCGTTGGGGTAAGTTGGTAGATGAACTTCCCAGGGTCGTAACTTTTTCATACGATATTTGTTTTAGGCATTCAAAACCTTGTAGGAAAGGTCTATATGAGAAGTGATACTTTTGTTGGGGGTCATGGCATGCCATGGAAACTCTTGTGACCCCAAAATTCCAAGAAAGCGTAGTTTAGGGCCTCAAAATGGCCCCAGAAGTTTGGGACTCGAAAAAATGTAAAACAATTTCCAAAAAGAAAATTGTAACTTCCAAGATGAAATTCGTATGTGAGCCAGTTGGAAGAGGTGGGTGGCCACCGATATCCACCTGGATTATCTTCCTTTAGGTTGGTGCATGCAAATTAGGGGTCGTAGCCTCCTTCTAGTTGTAGCTAGAGAATTCAGGGAGTTGGAGCTTCCTTCAGGTTGGTGCCTGTAAATTAGGGGGTTGGAGCCTCCTTCTAGTTGTAGCTGGAGAATTCAAGGATTCAGTTCCTGTAAATAGGAGGTTGGTGCCTCCTTCCAGCTGGTGTTGTAGAATTTGGAAGTCAGTGCTTCCTATGAATGTAATCTTTAATATATAAGAAAGAATTACATAGTTTTCTCCCATTTGGGTTTCCACGTAAATTCTAGTGTACTGTGCATGTGGTTATTTGATGTGCTAATATTGATTATGTTTATATGCTCATGATATATTTAATGCAATAATAAATGATATACTACCGGTAAAGTTGGAATTTATATATTGTGATTGAAAGTGGTAAAAAGTTCTCATATTGATTCACCCCCCCCTCCCCCCCCCGCACTCAATATTCCAATAGTTGGTATCGGAGAAGGTCCTTCAAGAAAATAGTTTAACCACTAGAAGGAAGATCATGGAGTATGCTAAGATCAAAGTACCATAGTTTGATAGACATAACTATGTCTTCTATTGAATAAGGATGAAAACATATATACAAGCACAAGGATTTGATGTTTTTCAAGTAGGAGTAGATGGATATACAATACCTACCACTATTTCGACAGATAGAGATGGGAAGAAACTCAACGAAAACATTTCAAAGGCTACAAATGCGATTTTGAATGCTATAGATCACTCAATATATGTTAAAGTTATGCATTGTGATTATGCAAAGGATATTTAGGAAAAACTTATGAATGTTTATGAACGAGATGTCAAAGTCAAAGGGGCCAAGATTCAAACCTATATAGGTCAATTTGAACAACTGAAAATGAAGGAAAATGAAGATTTTGCAGCTTACGTTCTATGAGTTGATGAAATAGTGAATGCAATTAAAGGCTTGGGATAATAAGTTAAAGAACCATTCATTGTTCAGAAGATAATAAGGTCTCTTCCAATGAGATTTGAGCCTAATATTTAAGCACTAGAAGAAATAATATATCTTGGTATGATAAGAATGGACAATCAAAATCAAATATTTATAGCTTATTAAATGAGAACAAAACAAAAGAACCCATCCAAGAAGGAAGCAACTTTCAAAGAATCCAAGAAGACAAAGAACAAGAATAAGAAAAAGTAAAATTGCACCTGCAGTGATGATTCAGATGAAGATGAAGAAATAGCCAACTTCATAAGGAATTTGAAGAGAGGAACCCAAAAGTACAAAGCTATGCTTCCCTTAAAAAATTTTAATTGTGGTAAAATTGGTCATTTTACAAATAAATGTTCTTATGCTAAGAAGTTAGGTAGTGATGAAGAAGGAGATCCCAATAAAGAAAAGAAATATCAAGAGGGAAACAAGAAATGAGATAAAAGGAAAGTCTTCAAGAAAAATATATACTCAATAGAAGAGAATTCCCCATCTCATGAAGATGATGAAAGTGATAGTGACTCTGAAAAAAAACTCTTTATGGCTACAAAAAATAAGAAAATAACTCCTAAAAACGACAAATAGTAAGGTGAAGTGGATATTGAGGAAGAATTAATGAACTACTTAACTGAGATGAAGAATAAAAGGAATAAAAACAAATCATTCAAAGAAGAAATCATCTCCTTGAAAACTCAACTTGAAGAAGGAAAGAGGACGAAAGAATTAATGCAGATCTAGATGACTAACAAAGAAAAGGAATTTGAGAATCTTGAAGAAGAAGTCTTGTCATTGAGAATTGAAGTGAATAAGCTCATCAAGAACTTAAAAACTTCTCAAGTGTTAGAAAACATTCTCAACATTCAAGGGCCATACAATGAGAAGTCTATATTAGGATACAAGAAAGTTGATTTTGAGGAAGGTTCAAGCTTGATGATGAAAGAAACATAACAATAGAGTTATGTAGAAGTTTTCAAAATAAGGAATCATGGTCAACAAGAGTGAGAGAGGAATGAATATAAAATACATTCTACATTTAAGAAGAAAGTAAGCTTCAACCATCATGAAGGAAACAACCAAAGAAAATATTGTGATCAGAAAAGGACAAAATTTAGAACGACTGCACCACAAACAAGATCATTCACTCCCAGGTATCAAAATTTCTTTTTGGGTCATTGCTTTACATGTACTAAATTTGGACATAAAGTTGTAGATTGGAGAGAATATGAAATAAATGTTCAAGCAATAGATGGTTATGTGTCTCTCTCTAATATTGAATGTTATAAATTCCACAATTATGGTCACATAGCTAGGAATTGTAGAAGTGTGATAGAGCCTTCCATGAAGGAAAAAATTGATGTCATATACAAGAAGGTTTGGAGAAGAAATGAAAAACAAGAAGAAAAGGTGAATGAAGATAGAGATCGTAATCACAAGATTTACAATAGAAAAAGATCATGATGAATCTACATGTAAAGAGGAAGATCTTATAATCCAAGAAGAGGATGAAGAGGAAGAAATTATAATTCAACAAGAAGATAAAAATAATGTTAGAATTCAAGAAGAAGAAAATGTCTCCACCGATGAAGAGGAAGATTAGTTTTCATCAGAGAGGGTATTGTTTTTAGCCATCCAGCTAGGAGACTCCCAGTAAATATGAATATTTAATAGGGGGAGTATAATTAACAACTCTATATATTATAGAACCATCTTTCGATCAATCTAAAGTATTTGAAAATTTTGGGAAGGCATTTTTAGAGTGGTTTGATGACAAAAGTGTAGAATGTCTTGTGACAGTTTGATTGTTTGAGGAGTAACTTTCAGAACATATTCCCATGCAGGTATCAGCTGAAATTTATGAATTATGTCATTGGAAGAGGTTTGTGATTGTATAGAGGATTCCACGTATGTATTCAGATAGGGATATATTCGGTATTGATTGTTCTAGACATGTACAATTTTATTTACAGATCGAAAAGATAGTTTTAGAAGCACGAATATGAAATGAATATGATAAGATATATTACGGTGCATGAAATCATATTAATTATTGGAATCAATGGAATTGGTGGAAAAGTGGAATCAGTTAGTCAAAGGAAGGAAAGAAGTGAAATGCACAACAAAACAACGAAGAGAAATTGTCAGCATAAGCTATATCATCAGAAGGAAATTGGTGAATGCTATTATAATTCAACAATGAAGATGATAAAATATGAACATTTTAATAAAAGTAACTTTGAATTCCTTTTATATATGTCAGTGAACTACAAGATGAAGCATCAATGGACAAATAGCACCAGAAAAGAGAAAAAAAAGAGTATGCAGGAAGTACCATATTGATCTACATGACATCTTTCAGAGAAGTCAAGGGAAGAGATATCATCAGAGAGAGAGAGACCATATTAAAATCACGAAGATAGAGGGAGACATATCGACAGAGGGAGTTACCTTTTTTCCCTTAATGTCAAAGGGGGAGAAAGAGAAAGATTAGAAGCAAGAATAAAGAGGGAGCATAACCAAGGGGAGATACCCTTTTCCATTAATGTCAAAGGGGGAGAGAAACATGAGGAAAGAAATATCAAGAGCATTGGTCACAAGTGGAGTATGAGTGTTAAATAGTTTTATTTTTGGAATAAAACTACCTACTATGTCATGTTAAATTATCCTCAACATGGTAACTTTTATACTTAAGTATATGAGAAATAAGTCAAAGTTTTCAATAATGTTATTTTATATAAAATTTAGAGAACAATATTGAATAATTAATTTCCAATTTCAAAACTTACAATTAGGTATATCTGTTTTTGAAATAAAACTACCTACTATGTCATGTTAAAAAATTGCTGGAAATTATCTTGTAACTTTTATACTTTAGTATATGAGAAAGAAGTCAAAGTTCTCAATAATGTTATTTTATATAAAATTTAGAGAAAAACATTTAATAATAATAGATAGCTATTATTTGTCTAAGCTCACACTTACACTAAATTTGGTGTTAACAATGAGTGCTTTATATTATGTTGGTAATAATAAAATTCCCCAAACAATCATTAAATTTATGATCAAGTGAATAATTTCAAAAGTTAACTTCAAATTTTATGAACAATTTATCAAAACATAATAGATAAGAAAAATATTTTCCAAACTAGTGTGCAAGAAGTTTGATATAAGTATGAAGAAAAAGTGTGCAAGATATTACCATTGGCATAAAACATTAGACAACAAGACAAAATGTACAAGAAATACTTTGAATGTAAATATCCTACCAACCATGAGAGTTGTTTAATAGTTTCGGTCAATTTCATGGAGTGAGCTACATGAATAAGGACCCAATCATTAAATTTATGATCAAGTGAATAATTTCAAAAGGTAACTTCAAATTTTATGAACAATTTATCAAAACATAATAGATAAGAACAATATTTTCCAAACTAGTGTGCAAGAAGTAGAAGTATGAAGAAAAAATGTGCAAGATCTTATCATTGGCATAAAACATTAGACAAGGAAAAATGTAAAAAAAATACTTTGAATGTAAAGCCCCTACCAACCACGAGAGTTGTTTAATAGTTACACTCAAGTTCATGGAGTGAGCTACATGAATAAGAACCATTTTCAACTCTCTTACATAAATGTAAAACAATCCATAGCTTTTCTTTGTAGGAATTGTGTTTAGAATAACTTTGACTATATCCTATTAATCTGAATGGAAGTTTAGAATGTATGCTAACTTGATACGTAATAATTTATGTAGACAAGTTTAAATATCTAATTTAAAAAAATGAAATTTGCAAACAAAAAAATATATGATAGAACCCAAGAATCCTATGATTGTTAGAATAAAATCTAGAATTGCATAAGCGTCTCTTAGGTGTTAGTTTAATAGATTAGTGAACAAATCTAGATCCAATAATTTTGGAAACAAATACAACAAAATTACTCTATAAATGTAACTTGCTTCCAGCAATAATATATAGTGACTGTGTGGATGATACAATTTATCTAATATCTTATTTTCACATGATTGTTGTGTTAATGTTTAATCGTTGCACTTCTAATTTTGTATCAAATACTACTTTCCCTTTTCCCAAAGAGAAGGAGATTGAATATTGTTGGACATGCACTTTTTGATACAATTTTGATAAAAATCACAAGTATAGAAGATATGCACATAAGAAGAAGGAAGATTAGGGAGTGCGTAGTTGAGGCACATCCAAAAGTACATAGTGTAGAAAAAGGAATAAAGAAGAGAGAAGATTAAAGTAGAGAATAAAGCAGAGAAGAAAGCAAGAGAATAAAGTGGGAGAAAATGAAGGATGACAACTCGACGTGTTAAAGATATAAGGATGCACGAAAGTAGGAAGAACATAAGTCAGAGTACACAAGAAACATCCAGAAGGAAAAGTAGGTGAAAGTAGGTGAAAGTAGGTGAAAAGTAGGTGACAGTAGGTGAAACGTCATGTATTGTGATAAGATTTTTGGATGAACAAAGTAGGGTTTTAAGCTCTACAATTTATGTATAAATATATAATGGGTCGGGAGATTAGGGGTCTCTGTTCGGTCCTATTCTAATAGTTATTTTTGGGTGTTTTTTTTTTAGAAGAATAGAGATAAGATAGGCTAAGAATAAAAGAATCTATGTGTGAATGTTAAGGAGATGATGCAAAGAGAAAGAGAGAGGATTACACTACAGAGCGGCTAGGCTAAGAGAAAGGAAAGATAACCACAATGTATCTTTGTAAGCGTAGTGCGCAAGACTGGAGAAATTACCAAACACATAACAAAGAAGTTCGTTGTTGTGGATGTAGCCCAGAGTTGGGTGAACCATGTTAAATCCAATGTCTTTTTTGTGATTATTCATGGATTATGTTTGATTATTATTAGATTATATTTCTCTTATGTATACTCATTTCTGATCCATGTGGAAATTGGTGGCCGCCCACCTATTCAACTGGCTCAAAACAAGTGTTTCAACCTTGGAAGTTTTTTCAATAGCTTTATGGGTCATAAACTTCTGGGGTTGTTTTGAGGCCCTAAACAACATTTTTTGGCCCTGCCATAGTCACATTGCAGGATTTAGCCAAAGTGTGTTTAAAAATTTTGTATTCCTTGGATATAAATTTACAATGAGCTATCATGTTCCCCAAACAAAGATTGTATGAAATAGTTACGCCCTTGGGAAGTTGGCATACCAACTACCCCCATCAGGGCTTGCAAACCTTTTGGAATTTCATCTTCTGGGGTTAGGGTTTTGGATTTTTTTTTATGTTAAAACGTCCTCTATAGCCTCATTGTAAACATGATCATATTCTTGATAATGAGCATAGCCATCACATGTCTTCTCAAAGATAATTTTCCACCATTTTAGCGAGTCATTCACTTTGTAATTTTACAGTTTATGTACATTCTCTGACTAATAAAAATTGTGCATTACTATATCTCTGTGTTTATTGAAATATATCTATATATTTCATTGTTATATTTGTTCTTTCATTTTGTTCTAAAAATAATTAGGATCAGTTGTATCATAGTAGGCTAATCCTTTTCATCTCTTAGTGCATGTCCCTGAAGAGTTCAAGATATAAAGAGTTGGGTATCGAGCTAGTTTCTCTTGAGGAAAACCACTCTTGCCATCCCAAGAAACCTCCCATGGAAGAAGAGAAGACAAATGAGGGAGAAAAATATCCCATCAATTTTTTTCTCACAGAATCCCTCGCGCAACAGAGGAATGAGATGTTGGAGATTTTTTCCCAAATCCCTCAACATTTGTTGAAAATAACAGAAGCATATTTGTCAAGAAATCACTTTGGAGATGTTTCCCCATTCAAGCTACAAGTTAGTTTTGATATTCCCTTATTTGAAGGTTAGATCGATGCATATGCTTTGGAAAAATGGTTAAATTTTCTAGAAGGTTACTTATTTGTTCACAATGTTTTCGACAAAGAAAAGATCACCTTTGTGCTCCTTAAGGCTCTCTCCCATGTAAAACATTGGTGGGAAACTTACTAGAAGATAAATTCCACAGAGGAGTTTGGAGTATTTGGGGCCGATCCCACTTGGTATTTTTTTATGGATGCGATCAAGGAGAAATATTACCTTGTGGGAAACTATGATGACTAGTACATGAAATGGACCACGTTGCATCAAGAGAGGGACCAAAAGATGTCGAAGTTCACAAATACCTTCCATACTTTTCACACCAATATGGGTATGAAATAATCCAAGCGACATCTGGTTGTAAAATACCTCAAGGCTCTACATTAGTACATCCAAGCTGAAATGGAGTTTCTGGACATCTCATCACTAGGAGTCTCTTATCGATATGATTTCAACATTGAGCAGAAATTTCATCATCATAACAAGCGAGAGTTTGGGTCTTCAATTCCAAAAAAACCAAAGTATGGTAAAGGAAACCTTAATCCAAAAAATATCCAACTTCAAGACAACTAGTCGAATCTGCAAGAAAAGAAGAGCAATGGGAAGATGAAGAAGGACACTGGGAAGTGGTGTGACTTCCACAAAATACCTTTGTACAACACCGATGAATATCGCTCGAAACAGTCATTTGTAGCCTAGATCAAAGAAACAGAGTGAAGCCTTGTCTTAGACTCCAACTTAGACAGTAATAAAACGAGACAGATAATTGATGCAAAACTCACTACTATTGTCGCTACCATGGCAATCCAACGAGAAGAAACAGAGGATCCTAAGGAGGGGGAGTGCCTCTTCCATTCATAGATGTGGGTGAAGGGGACCTTTTTTCATTTCATTGTTGATAGTACAATCCATAAGAACCTTATCTCAACATAGGTCGTCATGAAATTGGATTTTCCAACAAAAACACACCCATAACCATACAACATCAAATGACTTCACCAGGGATGAGATATTTGTTTCAACCAACAGTGCTTCCTATCATATGATGTCAATCCCTTCAAGGATGAGGTATTGTGTAATGTTTCCCCACTGGAATTTTATGATGTTATGCTAGGCCAGGAATATATGTGGAGGTGTCATAATGTTTATGAGTCTCGACCCCATAACATCATTGTTACTTTGGGGGTTCATCCCTACAAGATACCAGAGGCAGTTCCAACTACTTTCTAGATAAAATAGTGCCACAAAGTAATCTCTCATACCGAAAAGTTTAGCCTCTTCACAATCTGGTTAGAATAGAAGGACACTGCAACCACCGTAGCCTTGACCTAATACCCTTCTATATGGGAAAATAAGATCAACAAGATTGTAGAGTAGCACCAAGATATTCCTATTGCACCTATAGGAGTGCCTCCACATTGCCCAGTCAAACCAAGTTATGATAAATCCCTTCATGTTATTAATGATGCATATTCACCAAAATATTCCTCACACTCAAGTAGATCATGTATCTATATTGGTTAAATGAATCCAACCCCTCCAACATAAAGTTCATAACATCCTTCAACAAGATAACTAGGACAATTTCTTCAGCAAGGCAAGCAACTCACCAAGGTTCAGATTCAACAAAATATTCCTTGGGGACTTGATGCAATGGAGACCATTGATTCCTAATGAGGGAATAATGATCCAGGTGGAAATCAGTGGCCACCCACCTATTCCACTCGCTCAAAATAGGGGTTTCCACCTTGGTAGTTGTTTTCTACATATTTCCAAGTCTTAAACTCTTGTGGCCGTTTTGAGGCCCTAAACAACGTTTTTTTGGCCTGCCATAGTCACACTATATGATTTAGCCAAAGTGTGATGGAAAAATGTGTAGTCCTCGGATATACCTTTCCAATGAGATATTGTGCAACCCAAATGAATATCATATGAAAATGTTACACCCTTGGGAAGTTGACGTACCAAATAACCCCATCGGGGCGACAAACCTTTTGGCGTTTCATCTTCCAGAATTAGGTTTTTGGATATTCTTTATGCTGAAAATGCCTCTAGAGCCTCATTATAATCAGCATTGTCTTCTTTCTAATGAGTGTAGCCATTGTTGGTTGTGGAGCCTGATTATGTTTCTAATTCAGAGGTCCTTGCTTTCAGCCGTGTTTATACCCCATGAAGACTTTACACCCTAGAAGTATGTATTCTCTTCCATGCGAGGGAGTGCAGAGGGGGGTACCCCCTCTGCGGGCCCCCAACTGGGGGGTTCGGGGGCAAGCATGTCCCCGGCGAGGGTTCGGGGGTGAAGCCCCCAAAGGAAAAATTGCCTTGTAAAAGTATATTGTAATTTCATTGTAAATATGGACCATTCATTATAAGGTCGCAGATCTAACGATAGAGATTATGTTAGGGTTTTTTGCCCTAGAAGGCAACCCCCTTTTATGAGGGAAATGTATTGCGGCTATGGTTGATGGCAAATATTGTATTCTGAGATAGGAGACTGTGAGAGAAAGAAGAGGAAGTTACAATGGGTTTTGCTGTAGGTTGTATCCCTTCATATGCTGGATAATAATAATAAAGGAAGGACCTGGCAATTTCTCTGGTGGATGTAACCCTCACTAGGTGAACCACGTAAATTTGTGTCTCTATTGTATTGTGTATCTTCTGTGTTTTTTTTCCGCATTTGTTTTATTTTATTGCTCCATGGTCCTGTTTTTCTAACAACTGGTATCAGAGCGAAAGGTAACTCGCAGGAAAAGAGGGTTCGTGGTTTGAGTGGGAGCAATGTCGAAAGATGGAAAGTTTAGGGTCGAGAAATTTAATGACCAAAACTACTAGTTATGGAAGATGCATATGGAAGACTATTTATATCAGAAGGATCTATTCCTACCATTGGGTGGAATAGCAAAGAAGTTGGTAGCTACGAAGGACGAAGAATGGGAGATTCTTGACAGAAAGGCTTTAGGAACGATACAGTTGAGCCTGGCAGTGTCAGTGTCTTTCAATATTTGCAAAGAAAATAAAACGAAGGGTTTGATGGACGCATTGGCCAAATTGTATGAAAAAGCCTCGGTGTCCAATAAGGTATTTCTAATGAAGAGATTATTTAATATGAAGATGTCAGAAGGTTGGTCTGTTGTAGATCATTTAAATGATTTTAATACGGTTACTAATCAACTAAGTTATGTAAAAGTGGGCTTTGATGATGAGGTCAGGGATCTTCTAATATTTTTCTCATTGCCACAAAGATGGAACTGCTTGGTCATGGCTATAAGTAACTCTGTCTCTGGTTCAAATACTTTAAAACTTGATGATGTTCTTGGTGTTATCTTTAGTGAGGAAATGCGATGGAAAAGCACAGGTGAGACATCAGGAAATGTGTTGAAAATGGAGAATAGGGGAAGACAGAAGGATAGAGGAAAGGGTTTCAGGAACCATGGGAATTCTAGGAAGGGAAGATCCAAATCTAGACTTGAAAAGATAGAGTGTTGGAATTGTGGGAAGAAAGGACATCTGAAGAAAGACTGCAGAGCTCCATAGAAACAAAGAGATGGACAACAGGAGAGAAATCAGGAAGCAAATGTAATAGGTGATGTGTTACAAGATGCTTTGATTTTTTCTGTAGATAATATTTCTGAGTCTTGGGTAGTAGATTAAGGGGCTTCATTTCATGCCACACCCCATAGGAAACATTTTCTAGATTATGTTCAAGGTGATTTTGGACAGGTTCATTTGGGTGATGATGCACCATGCAAAATTGTTGGAATGGGAAAGGTAAAAATAAAGCAACACAATGGAAACCAATGGTTGTTGAAAGAGGTAAGACATGTTCTAGATTTAAGGAAAAATCTAATTTCAACAGGGAAATTGACAAGTGAAGGTTGTGTATCCATATTTACAAATAAGACGGGGAAGGTCATCAAAGGATCATTGGTGATAGAAAAAGGAGAGAAGGTAGGTACATTGTATTTATGTACTGGTAATACTGACTCTTCTATCTCTTTATCTTCTACAGGAGTGGATACAGAACTATGGCATCATAGGATGGGACACATGAGTGAGAAGGGTATGCAGATACTTCACAAAATAAATTTGATGCCAGATCTTAAACAAATTGATTTGGACTTCTGTGAGCATTGTGTTTGTGGAAAACAAAAGAGAGCCAGATTTCTTAGAGTCGGAAAAGAAAAGAAGAGTGAAAGGTTAGATCTTGTGCATATAGATGTATGGGGACCAACTCAAGTATCATCTCTTGGTGCCTCTCACTATTATATTACTTTTATTGATGATGCAACTAGAAAAACTTGGGTTTATTGCATTCGACAAAAATCTGATGTTTTTGATACTTTTAAGAAATGGAAAGCTTTGGTTGAGAATGAGACAGGAAAAAAATTGAAGTGTCTCAAATCATATAATGGAGGTTAATATTGTAGCAAGGAGTTTGATGATTACTTTTCATACCATGGGATTCGTAGAGAGAAGACAGTTCCAAGAACACCACAAGAAAATGGTGTGTTAGAAAGGATGAACAGGACAATCATGGAGCGTGCAAGGAGTATGAGATTGCATGTTGGTTTGCCCTTACAGTTGTGGGAAGATGTTGCAGATAATGTTTTTTACTTAATAAACAAAGGACCTTCAAGCTCTTTGGATGGTAGAATTCCAAAGGAGGAATGGATAGGAAAAAAGGTAAACTATTCTTTTTTGAAAACTTTTGGTTGTGAAGCATTTGTCTATATTGATAAAGAAAATAGAACAAAGCGTGAGGCAAAATCCAAGAAGTGTACCTTTATTGGATATGGTGTTAATAATTTTGGTTATTGCTTATGGGATTATGAAAATAACAAAATCATTAGGAGTAGAGATGTCATATTCAATGAGAAGGTCATGTGCAAAGATCAGTTGTAGGGAAAGAAATAGGAAAAAGAAAAACAAGAATACATAGTGCTTGATGAGATCACTAAAAAAGAAATTCCAAAGGAACCAGAAAATCAAAATGTACAACAACAGGAGCAGCAGGTACCTCAAACACTTGCAAGTTTTGCTAGAAAATCTACCAGGTTAAGTATACCCCCTGAACGATACTCTCCTTCATTGTATTATTTATTGTTGACTAATTCTAGTGAACCATAATGTTATTAAGAGGCAATGCAGGTAGACACCAAAAGGAAGTGGGAGCAAGGCATGAAAGAGAAAATGGATTCCTTGGTAAATAGCCATACTTGGGACTTGTTTCAGTTACCTATAGGAAAAAGAGCATTGCAGAATAAGTGGGTTTACAAGTTGAAGGAAGAAGATGGAGGAGAAAAGAGGTACAAGGCTAGACTTGTTGTAAAGGGGTTTGCACAAAAGAAAGGTATAGATTTTGATGAAATATTTTCTCCTGTTGTTAAAATGAATTCAATTAGGACTATTTTAAGTCTTGTGGAAGTAGAAGATTTTCATCTTGAACAGTTAGATGTAAAAACAACTTTTCTCCATGGGGATTTGGAGGAAGAGATTTATATGTAGCAGCCACAAGGGTATGAGGTCAAAGGGAAGGAGAATTTGGTATGCAGGTTGAAGAAGAGCTTATATGGCCTAAAGAAAACTCCAAGGCAGTCGTATCTAAATTTTGATAGGTTTATGACAGAACAAGGTTATAGTAGATGTCATTCTGATCACTGTGTTTATTTTAGAAAGATAGAAAATGGAAGCTTTATTATATTGTTATTGTATGTAGATGACATGCTTGTTGCAGGGTCTAATATGCAGGATATAAATGTGCTCAAGAATAAATTAGTCAATTCATTTGTGATGAAGGATTTGGGTGCTGCAAAGAAAATCCTTGGTATGAGAATAACAAGAGACAGTAAAAATCGCAAACTGACATTGTCTCAGGGTGAGTACACAGAAAAGGTGTTGGAGAGGTTTAGACTGCAGAATGCAAAACTAGTTAGTACACCTTTGGCCATCCATTTCAAATTAACTAAGGAAATGTGTCTCAAGACATAGGAGGAGATAGAATACATGTCCAGGGTCCCTTATTCATCAGCAGTTGGAAGCCTTATGTATGCAATGGTTTGCACAAGACCAAATATTGCACATGCAGTATGAGTTGTGAGCAGGTATATGAACAATCCAGGTAAAGAACATTGGGAGGTAGTAAAGTGGATTGTTAGGTATTTTAGAGGTACTGCTACTCATGCATTATGTTTTGGAGGTTCAGACACTTTTCTACAGGGATATGTTGATTCATATATGGCAGGTGATAAAGACAGCAGGAGGAGAAGCACAGGGTATGTTTTTACTATAGGTGGAACAATAGTAAGTTGGATTTTGAAACTGCAAAAGGTTGTTGGACTTTCAACAATAGAGGTAGAGTATGTTGTTGCTACAGAGGATAGTAAAGAGATGATTTGGTTACAAAGGTTTATGGAGGAATTGGTAAAGAAGTAGGAGAATAACAGGTTGTACTGTGACAGTGAGAGTGCAATTCATCTTGCAAAGAACTCAGCCTTCCATTCAAAGACTAAACATATACAGTTGAGGTACCACTTCATACGATCCGCCTTGGAAGATGGACATTTGAAGTTGGAAAAGATACACACTAGCCAAAATCCTGCAGACATGTTAACAGAGGGAGTAACCAGAGAGAAACTGAGTTCCATCTCAGTTTCATTTGGTCTTCAAGAATGATGATGAAGATAGAAATTTGCTAGGTCCAAGAAGATTTAGAGTCCATCGTATACAACAATAGTGGAGTTTTTGAGATCAGTCTCCAAGTGGAAGATTTTTGGTTGTGGAGGCTGATTATGTTCTTGATTCAAAGGTCCTTGCTTTCAGCCATGTTTATACCCCATCAAGACTTTACACCCTAGAAGTATGTATACTCTTCCATGTGTGGGAGTGTAGAGGGGGGGTACCCCCTCTATAGAGTCCGAGGGGTTCGGGGGCGAAGCCCCCAAAGGAAAAATTGCCTTGTAAAAGTATATTGTAATTTCATTGTAAATATCGACCGTTCATTATAAGGTCGTAGATCTAACGATGGAGATTATGTTAGGGTTTTTTTACCTAGAAGGAAACCCCCTTTTATGAGGGAAATGTATTGCAGCTATGGTTGATGGAGAATATTGTATTATGAGATAGGAGACTGTGAGAGAAAGAAGAGAAAGTTACAACAGTTTTTGTTGTAGGTTGTATCCCTTCATATGCTAGATAATAATAATAAAGGAAGGACCTAGCAATTTCTCCAGTGGACGTAGCCCACACTGGGTGAACCACATAAATCTGTGTCTCTATTGTATTGTGTATCTTCTATGTTTTGTTTCCACATTTGTTTTATTTTATTGCTCCAAGCTCCTATTTTTCTAACAGCCATCACATCTATTCTCATAGATAATATGCCACCATCTTAGCGAGTCATTCACTCTGTAACTTTACAGTTTGTCTACATTCTCTGATTAATAAAAATTGTGCATTACTGTATATTTGTGTTTATTGCAATATCTCTTTATATTTCATTGTTATATCTTTGCCTTCATTTTTTTATCAAAATAATTTAGATAATTTGCGAAATTGTTACATTCATGGGTTTATGCTATAATCTGGAACATAATGGTCATATGAATATGAAATCACTAAGTATATAATAAATAACAAAGACATAACAACATGCACAGAACCAATAAGTAAGAATGAACAAAATAATAACCTCCCATTCCCTCACTATTGCAGAATCATGGTTCCTGTAATCCCAATAGATACCTCAGGGGAGACTTCATCTGCATGTAGGTGAGGTAAAAAGGGTCAGTTTCTGAAGGGTTTTGTTAGTAAAGGATAAATCGAAACTAGGGTCTTACAACTGCATGCAAATAAAACAAATGGTTCCATTATCAAGACCCAGACTTTGCAATTGAGGGAATGTTTTGGACTCCTGAGTTGGTAAGACAACTGAATTTTGGAAGTAACCCAACTACTAACGAAGTTGATTTTTGGTTGGATAACATACTAGGAGGATACTGTACATTAAATAATTTGCAGTTGATTGTACCCAATCATACAATGTTGGATAAAGGGACTTTTTTGTGTGGCAAGTGCATGATGACAATGGAATCTAACTACTAAAGGGGCTTAAGAACATAAGGAAACTTGAGGATGACAAGAGGATAGTCTGAGAATAGAATAAAATGAAGGAATAAATGAAGAAGAAAGGGGGGGAATGACGATGCATGTGAATGGAGGTATATCAGAGGAAGAATACAATTTTGGAGTATTGCGTGGAGGAAGGAGGTACAAGAGGTGAAATATTGGGGCTAAGAAAGGAAATCCATGCAGTGAGATAGAGGGGAGAGAACCTTGTGTAATAGTCTAAATCATGGAAATGGCGCATATAGGAGGAGAGCAAGAGGAGTTTTGGTCCAGTCTAGTAATAAAATAACTATTAATTCCTACTCAGATTGGGTCATGCTTCAAATCCATGACCCCATGTGCATCACCACAATCAGATATAACAATTGAATACTTATAAAAAACACTCATGGTTAGAAAGGTACGAGAAATTAGTAGAAATAAATACAGGGGAAGTACTATGCAGATTCAGAGTCATCTAACATCACCAAGAAGAGGGACTACATAAATAAACATGGCTGGGATAGACAACACCCTTTGACTTCCTGGGTTTTATGGATTTGGGTCAGAGGACCTATAACAACATATGTTTGTCTGCGAAATAATTTGGGCTAAAAAGAATGTTCAAGATGAGGTCGTCAAGATTGTGCAGTTGGCTACGACATTTAGAGGATGTACACTAGTCTAGTACATGAAACTACATAGTACCACACCTATAGTATAAGACAGGACTTTGGCAGAGATAAGGAGAGCATTGTTGAAAGAGTTCAAAAATCCAAAGTATGATTCACAGTAAATTATAGAACTGAAAGAAATTAAATAGGTGCAAAGAGAGTCGATATGGGACTTCGATCAAAGGTTCAAGGATATGATGGGTAGGATGAATTTCTATATCCTCGATCAACAACATCAAGAATGGTTTAGTGCATGACGTTTAACATACATTCACAGGCCATTTATTCAACAAAAGGTTTTGTCGCAGCCCGAGATGCTGAAAATTGAAATGAAACTCAAATCATCCCTTGTAGGAGATAGTGGAGGGATGGCACAAGTTTAGACACAGTTGGGGGGATTGAAAATTCAACTGGATAAACTTACAAAAGGAAGTGATAAATGTGAGCAAGTCTGGTGTACCAAGCATAGGACTAAAGGCCATCACAAGGATGACTGCCCAACATTCATGTAGTATTTGGTGACTAGAGCACCAAATACATTACTAGCAGGTGGATATTGTGAGATATGTAAGAAATGGAGATATCATCCAACTGAGTGTCCATTACTACAGAAGAATCAAAGTATACCAAGGAACTTATTTTTAAACTTTTGCAATTTCATTGGACATGAAGAGAAGGATCATCACACACTCGACTTTATGAGGGAGCACACTTTAGATATGTACAGGATTTAGGAGGAGAATTTTGTATCAGATGGGGTTGGTACACAATATAATAATAAAACATGATTTAATTTAGGGAACAAAGAAAAATTTGGTAGAGTTCAAGGAAAAGGAAATTTTGGTAGGGGAGGAAGAGGATCGATTATATGTTAGAATTGTAATAAACCGGGACATTTGGCCCATGATTGCCAAAATCCATGTACAAAGTGCACATACTATAGAGAACTGGACCATGTGACAAAATATTGTCCTCGACTATTTGTGAAATGGCAGGAAAGAAGAAATCAAAACCAGAATCCAAATCAAAATGTATAGAAAATATCATCCTAGAAACAAAATGAAGGACCAAGAATAACAATTGTTACAGGTGGAGGAGATAGAACATGAGATAATGTGACGAATGGAGGGAAGTAGACTAGGCAATGGGTAACGAATTTAGTCGATCATATACTAACCTTTGATCATAATCAAGAAAAAGATACATATCAAAGGAAAATAAAATAAGCACTTGGACAAGATTGGGAAGCTTCAACATCATCTGTGCCTCATGTCGGAGATTGCAATGTGCTAGAGAAACCAACTAGGAAGGAAAGCACACTAAAACAATTACTGAGAATTTGTGTAGTGATAATGAAATATGAAACTTCGTTGAGTACACTCTAAGACATGATTGATCACTACACATGAGGAAGGGAAACTCCCATCGCACAAAGGGCAGTGAATCAGGTACTGCATAGGAGGAGGACCAACAAAGAATTCAGATTCAATGCATACATTGGGGAGTATGATGTGGATAATTTTATCTTGTACTTGGGCTCTAGCTGAAATGTTTTACCTAAGAAGACATGGGATATTATGGGAAAACCTAGTATGGTCTCCTTTTTAGTTAAGGCTCACAAATAATCAAAAAGTAGTACTAATTGGTTGTTTGGCATGAGTACCTATGAATATAGATGGGGTGTGTAATGTGGTAGAATTTGAAGTTATTGATATCATGGATGGAAATCAACCATATCTAGAATTGATGGGACTAGAATGGGCTTTTGATAACCAAGAGATAATTAACTTGAATGGGAGGGAGATGGTGTTTGCATTTGGATATTTGAAAGTTACTTCACCCTTGGACCCATCAGAAGGAAAGAGGTACATAGATCCATCTAGAGAAAATGACATTGACAACTTGTATAACATGACTTTGTGTATGGATGATTATGTAAACCCTATTGCAGATGGTATGCTAAATTGGATAAGTACAAGTTCATTTGCGTCTGATTCAGAGGAAGGTATATAGCATTGGCAGCAGAGAATGCATGGAATCTTAACTAGATGATGTGCATGCATAACCCGATCCTTGCACTAGATCTAAACAAAATTATGTGATCCACCCAGGTATGATGGATTGACAAATATATGTTTGTTTGTAAATGAATTTGAGTCATAGGTACCCAAACAACAAAGGTTGTTGGCACTAGATGTTTTCCTAAAAGAGACTCCTCCAAAAATAGGGGTTGCACAAAAACAAGGAATGGAAGACTGGTCACAGTGCAGAAGACTAATGAAAGGCTTGGTATTGAGGGAGAAATATTTCACAGAAGAATGCAAGAGTGACCCCACGGGTCATGTTGAGAAATGCAAGAATTTATGGAGTTCAGTGCCAAAAACAGAATGGATGCATAGATTTATTCATATAGTGAACACAATTCCAAAGAACTGGTATTTGGAATTGGAATTGAATAGAGAGACAACAAGATGGGAAAAGTTGGCTCAGAGGCTCAAACTCACATTTACATTTGAACATGAATCTCCATGAATAGATGTAACGTTGCAGGGTATTTGAACTAAGATATTCTCACAAGAAGGGTCGATGTAGGTTGTACTGGCGTCTAGTGTACATATAGCTACTATGACTGTCCATGATTTATTGGAGTGATACAATGTGGCTAAGGAAGAGAATGATGAAGAATATCCTAGAAACGTACAAGTACCTGAAATAGAAGGAGAACAAGTAGTAGAAGTGCCAGATCTTGAATACATTGAATAAACATAGCCAATAAGGACATGGAAGGTAAACATTGGGACAACAGAGAATATGAAGTTCACACAAATAGGGGGTTACTAGAGTGATGAAACAGTCGAGAAGATTACAGACTTGTTGCGCGAATATCAAGACCTATTCCCAAATAATTTTTTCAAGATGAAGGGGATAGTTGGGGACTTAGGAGAAATGAATATTCCCTTGAATTCAGGGGATAAGCCAGTGCACCAGAGGCCTTATCGATCAAATCCAAAGTACAAGGAAAATGTGAAATCCAAAATAGATAAGATGTTGGATGTGTTATCACTCGAAGTGTCACCCCTAGACTGAAAATAGGAGTAAGCTTGGTAACATATAATTTGTTTTTGAATAGGTTTGAAATTAGAGATCAACAATACTTTAAAGAAAGGAAAATACAACAAATATCATTGTAGATCAGTGATGGACCATTGGGCAATGGAGTCATAAATAGTGTTCTCATTGAAGGCATTTAATCTTCCTATCAGGCAAAAGATTTGTGTAATTATGAAGAGAAGAATACGACAATTAACATAGAGACGAACATTCACTAAGCAAATATCCTCTCTCCAAAGAGAATTTAGATGTTTCTAAACAGTAAACAATGATAACTATGCAAGTTTACAACAGATTTTCTATTGCATCAAGAATCTATCAATCAAAGGCAAATTTTAATCCTTAAAATCAGCAATACATTCAAACAAGATGAAGAATAGAATAGAGAACAAAGAAGACAAATCTGATGAAACAACTCATATGAATCTTCAATAACATACAAGTTACAGCCACATGCCCCTCTAACTCACAAACTTAAATATACAGTCATTCCATTTCTAAAAACCCCTTCGGTCTTAGGCTGAACCCTTTTTACAGAAAAAACCTTAAAATATATAGTTTCCAAGAGGTTGAACTCCTGATATAACTGTTACAAAAATTAATGTTTTCCCAAAATAGAAATAACTTCCTGATGACTCGTGCCCTAAATTTTGGGCAGTTACAACAAAATCTCACTAAATAAGACCTACTTTTACTTTCTTTAATAAACCATATCTAATCTTATATGAAATTGACATCAACATCTTGAGGACGTGTTAGAACTGAAATATCATTATGGAAGACTTTGAGAACATTCATGAAGAACGCTCTGTTTTGACCCCATCAGTTGTCATCTGTACCTTTGGATAACTTACTGAGAAATATCTTCTAGTTGAATGTGGATGACGGCACTGATAATTTGAAAGCTTGAACTCCACGTGATCTCTTTACTGGAATGATTGTCAACCAAATGGTCATGGGGGAACACATGACTGGATATGAATCGGAGGACATGGAGGAAAGTGTCTAATAGGGAGACAAGATGAGTGGATGCAGATATGTGGAGAGAGGTGGTGTGTGGTGAGAGGAGGAGTAGTTATGTAGGAGGTGACGGGAGTGTGGAATATAGGTGGCATGTGGTGATAGGAGGAGTATATACACGAGAGGTGAAAAGACTTTGGAATACAAGTGGTGAGTGGTGAGAGGAGAAGTAGATATGCGGGAGGTGATGTGTAGGGAGAAAATTCAGAAAGGGGGGTGATGTGACAGGTGGGAGGGTGGGAGGCAAAGTGAGTGGAGGAAATGTGTAAGCGTGGGTGTGAGGGGTAGAGTTAGTGGAGGCCATGTGTATGAAGGAGTGTGAGTGGTATTGGAGCGAGGGGTGAGCGAGATTTTGGAGGGGGGGGTAGGTGGTAAGAGAAAATAGGAGGGGGTTGTCTGAAATCATGAGGATGTGCCAGGTTAGGTAGGACCCACGGGACGAAAAACCACTTTTCTGAATTTTATCCCTGCACATCACCTCTTGCGTATATACTCCTCCTCTCACCACATGACACCTATCTTCCACACTCCCGTCACCTCCCACGTATTTAATCCTCCTCTCACCACACTCCATCTGTCTTCCACACTCCCATCACCTCCCATGTATCTACTTCTCCTCTCACCACACACCACCTGTCTCCATAGACAATCCACCTCTCTAGATCCACTCATCTCGTCTCCCTATTGGACACTTGCCTCCACGTCCTACTATTCATATCCAGTCACGTCTTCCCCCGTGATTGTTTAGTTAAAAATAATTCGAGTAAAGACCCGCGTTGAGTTCAAGATTTAAAATTACCAGTGCCATCATCCACATTCAATTACAAGATAATTCTCAGTAAGTTATCCAAAGGTACATATGACAGTTGGTGGGGTCAAAATAGAGTGTTCTTTGCGAATGTTCTCGAAGTCTTCCAGAATGATATTTCAGTTGTAACACGTCCTCAAGATGATGATGTCAAGTTCATATAGGATTAGATATGGTTTATTAAATAAAGTCAAAGTAGGTCCTATTTAGTGGGATTTTATTGTAACTGCCCAAAATTTAGGGTACAAGTCATCATGCAGTTGTTTCTATTTTGGGAAAACATTAATTTTTGTAACATCTATATCTGGAGTTCAACCTACTCAAAACAATATATTTTAAGGTTTTTTCTGTAAAAAGGGTTCATCCTAAGACCCAAGGGGGTTTTAGAAATGGAATGACTATATATTTTAGTTTTTGATCCGGAGGGTAATGTGGTTGTAACTTGTATGTTATTGAATATTCATGAGTTGTTTCATCATATTTGTGTTCTTTGTTCTCTGTTCTATTCTTCATCTTGTTTGAATGTATTGTTGATTTTAAGGATTAAAACTTTCTTTTGATTGATAGATTCTTGATGCAGTAGAAGATCTATTTTACACTTGCCTATTTATCATTGTTTACTATTCAAACACATCTAAATTCTCTTTGCATAGAGGATGTTTTCTTAGAGAATGTTTTTCTCTATGTTAATTCTCTTATTCTTCTCTTCATCATTACAAAAATCGTTTGTCTAATAGGCAACTTAAATGTCTTCAATGAGAACACTCTTTATGACTCCATTTTCCAATGGTCCATCATTGATCTGTTGTATTTTCCTTTCATTAAAGTCTTGTTGATCCCTGATTTCAAACCTATTAAAAAAAAAAATCTATGTTACCAAGATTAATAATATTTGCAGTTTAGGGCTGACTCTTGGAGTGATAACATAAATGGTGCCACTGAAAACATGTGTGGTAATTAGACACTACATGACAAAAGGTATTTTTTTCTAGTGGACTTAGGATAAAATAATATGTGTGTGCCAGGAACCTTAGAAATATTTTCCGTGTAAACCATAAAATGAACCCGTGACAACCTCATGTGATAACAGGACGCAAGACTCATTGAACCTATAGAGGAATCAGAGTGGATCATTTCAATTGTAGCACAAGACAAGAAGACAAGAGGAATAAATATTTGCGTGGATCTCAGGAAGTTGAATGATGTCTGTTATTATCACATAATAACACAAATATATGATTCTTTACACCATAATGATTTACCTCATCTATGAATGGTGTACCTCATCTAGTACCATTCATCACATAATAACACAACGATTCATTTTCATCATTAAAGACAAGAACATTAAAACATTGCACCAGATAAATTGACGGCAGATTAATTGCTCTTACTCATTAGTTCATCATTCATGAAACATGATAGGAAGTAGTTCTTCTCCAAGTCCAATCACATGCATTTGATGAAAACAATTTGTCTTTGGTCCAGAAGGATTTCTCAATTCATAGTTGTTTCAAAATAATTCTTAACAACCATAAAGAAATATTTCTTACAACAACCATTGACCCCTCACTAATTGGTCGATGTCTTTATTTATAATATAAGGTTTAACTAAAATTAACGACTAAGTGCAGTTTAAGAAAGAAACAAAATGCCACCTGGAATCATCTTCTAACAGTTTCTTTAAAAGTCAACCTAAGATATCTCTTGAAAAGGGTGAGTTCTCTCATATTCAGACCAACAGATAAACAATTCTTCACAAGTTTGAGTCCAGGGAAATCTGTGTTGTTCCATCAGAGCCGCATATATTCCCCGATGTCCACTGCATGCACCTGGTACTTTACTAGACTGGAGTCCAACTGTTGTAGCATGGTTCGGGCTCTGATTGGATGTTTTGCAAATCGTTTTGCATGCCCTGGTCTTGTGTCGGTCATATTTATGAGTTCTTCGGTCCATAGTGAATATTTTTTCACATGCGACTCCACTATGTCGCTTAGGTTGACAAAGTTGTCGAGGGTACCGAACTCGAGGAGTCTAATATCTTTCATTACTTTATTACATTTATCCCAATGCTTCTTGCATCTGATCCACTGCTCTTGGATTTCTCAGTGTGGGTCCCGAGACATCTTAGCCCAGTACTTGGCTGACAAATTCATATGGTTAAGACTAATTTTTCCAACCGTCTGAATGCCATGTTTTTCCTTTTCTTGACCCTACTGGACTGCCTCAATGTACTCGAGTCTTTCTACCACTTGTTGCTCCCTTTCATACCATTTCTCCATATCCTTGCATGTCGCAAGTGCCATGAGAGTGTCCTCCTAGAACTCAACTATTTTGACAGTTAACAAGTGTCGTTCTTTCTTGAATTCGTTGTAAACTTCCTTGAACTCACCTTTCAGGTACACGATAGTCTGCGTGGTACCTTTATAGTATTTGAACAAATGACACAAGTGTTCAAGCTCCTTTAGGGAACCAACTAGTTCCTTTTTGTCTCTCTTAGATCTATCTAGGGTGGCATCCAAGAGTGCCTTTCCCACGCTGAGAATTTTAGACGTCCGGGCGTCTACTGTGTTGATCAAGTTCTCCTCTGTAGTAACCACGATGGAGTGATCCAATGTGATCCTTATTTTCTTTGTCATCCTTTGCACGATGGAATTTATCTTTTGATCATAGGAGATGGCATAGATATCTGCTACCTCGTCTACCGGCTCTGGTATCTGTCGATCACCCCATGTGAGCATGTCTCCCAGACATTCGGTGGTGTATACTTGTTCAAGATTGGGCTCTGGAACTTCCTCGTTGCGCCTCGTGCGTCCGACCTCTACTTGTCGCTTGTCAGGGATTTGAGTGTTGGGCAGAATAAATACGTTGGCTACATATGTGTTACTTACTTGCTCATTGGCCGCAAAACCATTGATTTCCTTTTGCGGGGATTCTTTCTTTGGCTCTTCCGAAATGGGCTTGTCCTTCTGACCTGCTTCGGTCTCCGATGTATTGGGTCCCTTTGTTTCGAGGCCACTTTTGACTTCTGTTTCTTTTTGAGGGACCTCTTTTGTTTGAACTTCGAGCTTCAGGGAAGAAGTCTTCTCAGAACCCTTTTCCTCTGGGGAATGCACAGGGGTGTCGTGAGATGACTCCAAGCTCTCATCGTCACTATATATATTTATAATCTTGCTCAGAGGATTAGGCACGCTTTTTCCTACATACACCCTTCTTGTCTCTGGTTGAGTTGTCCCACCTGTCGGAGGTGTTTCTGGTGATGCAGTGGATTTTGAGCCATCAAACCCGCTGATTTTACCAAGGTTTGTGGAATCGGGGTCACCTGGATCCGTTGGGCCTTGTTCTCAGATATTAGTTTGAAGCCTAGGTGTTACGATGAGATCTGGTTTATCCTACATCCACTTCATTAGCAGTTGGGCTTGCTACCACAGAAGTCCCCACGTCCCCTATTCAACTTGAACCTCGGGGGAATCCTTGATTTGTACTCGAGATTCCTGATAAACGTTTGTCGCTCTGATGGCTTCTTGAGGGTTACCCACCGCTTCATCTGGTTCTGATGCTATTGTCCCTTCTCGGGTCCTGAGAATTTCTTTCTCCAAGGACGTCGCTTGGTCTTCCCAACTCATGGCCTTGAACTGGGTTGTTCCAGGATAAGCCATCCTTCCCGCCACCTCATTCCAGTCTTGAGTGTTTTCGATGAAAATTTCATCTTCAAACTGGCCATGGGCATAAGGCCAATAGGATGATACATGTGATGTGTGTTTTAGGACCAGACCTTTGGGATCGTGCTTGCGAAAATGACCAGTTTGGAACCAAAATTCTAATTGAATTAGCCCTTCTTGCTTAGCATGCATGATGTCTTTGACAATGTAGAAGCAAATATGAAACTAATAAGGTATGAAGGCTCGCTTCTTGTCCTTTACTAAAGTGGCATTATAACCTTGCAGAATGGTCTGATAGAAAATTTCCCCTAACACTAGTGGATCGGGGACATATATAGGTAACAAATGTAGTGCCCCTGTGGTGACAAAAACCCTGATGTAGGTTTTTCGCTCATCTAGATACCAATGACCTACATTCGATATAACCTTTTTTGCTTCATTCGATAGCCTTGGGAACTCTTTCTTAAATAGTAAAACATAAATTCATGCAATGAACTGGTCACAGATAAGAGAATAGGATTTATTGTACCTGTTTTCCCATAGAATGTTGAAGTATACCTAGACCAAGAGCTCAGAGGAGTGCCAGTTTAGGTTCATTCCAGAGAAAATGTTCTTGGCACAAATGACGTCCAACAAATACGAGGCCATGTAGAAGGAGAGGGTTTTTCCCTCTTTCGGCATCTAGGATTTTCGAAAGCAAGTGCTCAGTTGTTTGGAGGTGATGGCACCCCAATTGAAGCTTGTGCCTAAACTGGCTACCATATAAGCTAGAGGCATCCATGCCTTTGAAAACCTGGAGAAATATTTCTCCCCATGCAACCTGTAGAGAAGAGTCATCAGTTATATGTATGGTTCCCCTAGATTGGCCGTCAGATACTAGTCGAAAGTCTGTTTCATGAATTTTTTGTCTTCCCTCCACAACGACGCCATGATTTTGCTGGTGTCGTGTGCTGCATAGAAACTTACAACGAAATTAGTGCTCATCTTTTCTTCTAGCTCCCTGAGCTTGTAGTATCTTTGAACCTCTGATGGCAAGAAAACCCTAACACACTCGCCATTATCGTCGTTAATGTTCTTTTCTTTAATGATGAAAATGAATTGTTGTGTTATTATGTGATGAATGGTACTAGATGAGGTACACCATTCATAGATGAGGTAAAACATTATGGTGTAATTAGACACTAGATGAGGTACTAGATGAGGTACACCATGAATAGATGAGGTAATTAGACACTACACGACAAAAGGTCTTTTCCACTAGTGGACTTAGGATAAAATAATATGTGTGTGCCAGGAACCTTAGCAAAATTTTCCCTGTAAACCATAAAATGAGCCCGTGACAACCTCATGTGATAATAGGACATAGACTCATTGAAACTATAGATGAATCAGAGTGGATCATTTCAATTGTAGCACAAGACAAGAAGAAAAGAGGAATAAATATTTGCGTGGATCTCAGGAAGTTGAATGATGCATGTTATTATCACATAATAACACAAATATATGATTCTTTACACCATTCATAGATGAGGTACTAGAGAACATAGGAGGCTAAGTCATGTATTCTTTCATGGATGGATTCTCGATTTACCATCAAATAAAAATTGTGTAGGAAGACCGATAGAAGAATAATTTCATGACAGAGTGGGAAAGGTATCAATATACAGTAATTCCCTTTGGATTAAAGAATTCCCATGAATTTTTTTCAAGAGTGTTGGTCTCAATGTTCAAGGAAGTTTTTCGTAAGTTCCTTAAAGTACACTTGTATGATTGGACTATGTTTAGTCTACTAAATGATCACATATAATTACTTAGGCTAATGTTGGATAGGTGTAGACAATGTAATATTTTTTTGAACTTGAAGAAGTGTATTTTTTGCAAGAACTATATTTTTTGCACACCATTTGGAATTTTGTTGGGACATGTAGTATGCAAGAAAGGATTACTAGTAAATCCAACCAAGATTGTAGTGATTCTGGATTTAGAACCACCTACATCAGTCAAAAATCCGAGGGAAAATATGTAATCAACATTGACTTTATCCATTAATTACATATTATCCGTTGATTACAGGGAATTTATACAAGTTGGGTGCAGATGGAATATTGAGATGATGTGTGTTGGAACACTAAAGACTGATGATACTTGAAGAAGAGCATGATGTGATTGTAGGAGGACATTATGTAGGGAGAGAAATTGCACAAAATATTTTGTGCACAAGACTCTAGTGGCCCACACTTCACAAATATGCTAAGGAATATTTTCAGTCATGCAATGTATGTCAAAGAATGGGAAAGCCATCTAGGAGGGATGAAATACCTTTAAATCCACAAGTTACGTTACAATAATTTGATAAATGGGCCATAGAATTTTTGGGGCCAATCAACCCACAATAAGGAATATCAGAGGAAAGGTACATAATCATTTCGATGAAGAATTTGACAATATGGGAAGAAGAAACCCTAGTTATAGACTGCACCGTGGAGACTGTTGTTCAATTTTTATTTGATAAAATAGTCACATGATTTGGATTTCTGCGCATCTTACTCAGTGATCAAGGAACAAACTTTACTAATAATAAAAATGCATCATTAACTGAGGAATTTCAAATTCATCATCAAAAGAGTACCCTGTATCATCCTCAAGCTAATGGGACAGTGGAAGCTTTAAATAAAATCCCGGAGAATGCTTTAACCAAGATCTGCAATGTAGGGAGAGATGATTAGGACTTAAGAGTTCTTGTAGTGTTATGGGCCTATAGGAAAACAAGAAAAAAGTTGACAGGATAGATACCTTTGAGGTTGGTCTATGGGAAAGAATCAGTGATGCCAATGGAGTTTATTCTACCTATCCCACACATTGCAACAATCACTATGATTTCAGACTTTAGCACAGTAGAGGAGAGATCGTCACAGTTAGTACAACTTGAGGAAGATCCATTTGTTGTAGGTTTCCATTAAAAAGTTTAGAAGTCAAGAGAGAAGGCATGGAATGATAGAATCATTAAACAAAAAATGTTTCAAGTGGGAGATTTGGTATTACTCTACGAAAACAAGTTCATGTAGCATCAAGGAAATTTTAGAATGCACTCGTTAGGACCATATGTGATTCAACATGTAACAAAGACGGGTGTTGTGCAGTTGGAAACCCTAAATGGATAATTCCTTGGAATAATGGTGAATGGAATTCAGATGCAACTCTATAGAGATGACTGATAGTCTGCACAGTAATATGGGCTACACCAAAACACATATGTCATAGTAACTGTACTATAGTAAGAAAATAAAACACAAAACAAAAGTAGATATAGAAAAATAAAAATATTATAGAGTACTAATGCATAAGAACTTCCACACAAGGAATGGTTATCGTGCATCAGGATAGAACTGCACCAATTTAGAAAATAATACACAAAAGAACAATACTATGAAGAAAACAGATGCAAGAGAAAGAGAAGTTGCATAGTTTGGAACTGACAAGACCGTTGGAAGCATTAAAGCACAGAAAGGATGGCGATAATATGGTAATTACAAGTCATAAATACATTGTATAATCTTAAATGGTAAAATCTACCAAAAATCACGACAGATTGACAGTACAAGGGAAAAATCACACGAGGAATTTGGTAATAAAGATGCATTTATTTAATCACTCATCAACCCCGTTAGAGGATTAGAAAATTTAGTTAAGGCGTGAAGAGACATGCATAGTTGGAAAGAACGAAAAAAAGTAGTCGAAGGTCATTAAGCGCAAATTATTGGGATTAAGAGCTACATGTAAGAGAGAGAGAATTGGAGAAAACTAGAGCGATCTCAAGTGACTCAGAGAAGAGACACAACTACAACATAATAGTTTCATAGAAAGTAAGGGAATCTATGGCACAAAACAATGGCCCGTTGAAAGTTGGAGTGCCATCAACAACAATACAAAGCAAATCGAAATGAGTAACAAATATGTCGAAGGTTGAGGAAGGACCTGGAGCTTCGACTTCGACTTCATAGAAAATATTCCATAGGGATTATATTCCACACCTTTAGGGGGGAAATGGTATTGGATGTCGCAAACATCAATGATAGCGGTGTTCATTTTGCAACACAATTGTTGGCCTGCAAATTGTTGCACAAGTGTTATAAGAATGAAGTATCGACTTGTTGATGGGTCTTAAATCCCTTGATTCAACAGTAGGAACCAAACCTGCCACCGAGGCCCAATTAGACTCTACAACATTTAAAGATGGAATGGTTCTTCAGATTTTGTGATCTGGCCAAATTATCGATGGGCTTTTTGTTTTCTTGTGAAGGCTCCTCCTTTGGTTTTGACTATTCTCTTCTATATTTTCTCTTGGGTAGGACCGATATGAGAGACGTAAGCTAGTATAAACCAACTTGACAACAAACAAGATTAAGTTTTAGCTACTGGGGAAGAGGCTAAGATTGGGATAACCTGTTGCTCAAACATGCAGACAATGATTCTATACTACAGGCCTAGTACTAATACATAAACCATGTGCTCATCCAATTACTGTCTGAGAAACTAATTATCAGAAAGAAATCACATATGTAATAAGATAATGGAAAGAAAAATAATTCATCTACCATAACCATTCATCACATAATAACACAACGATTCATTTTCATCATTAAAGACAAGAACATTAAAACATTGCACCAGATAAATTGACAACATAATTAATTTCTCTTACTCATTAGTTCATCATTCATGAAACATGATAGGAAGTAGTTCTTCTCCAAGTCCAATCACATGCATTTGATGAAAACAATTTGTCTTTGGTCCAGAAGGATTTCTCAATAAATAGTTGCTTCAAAATAATTCTTAACAACCAGAAAGAAAGATTTCTTACAACAACCATTGACCCCTCACTAATTGGTCGATGTCTTTATTTATAATATAAGGTTTAACTAAAATTAACGACTAAGTGAAGTTTAAGAAAAAAAAATGCCACGTGGCATCATCTTCTAATAGTTTATTTAACAGTCAACCTGTGATATCTCTTGAAAAGGGTGAGTTCTCTCATATTCAGACCAACGGATAAACAATTCTTCACAAGTTTGAGCCCAGGGAAATCTGTGTTATTCCATCGGAGCCGCATATATTCCCCTGATGTCCACTGCATGCACCTAGTACTTTACTAGTCTGGAGTCCAACTGTTGTAGCATGGTTCGGGCTCTGATTGGATGTTTTGCAAATCGTTTCACATGCCCTGGTCTTGTGTCGGTCATATTTACGAGTTCTTCAGTCCATAGTGAATCTTGTTTCGCATGCGACTCCACTATGTCGCTTAGGTCGACAAAGTTGTCAAGGGTACCGAAATCGAGGAGTCTAATATCTTTCATTACTTTATTACGTTTCTCCCACTGCTTCTTGCATCTGATCCACTGCTCTTGGATTTCTTAGTGTGGGTCCCAAGACATCTTAGCCCAGTACTTGGCTGACAAATTCATATGGTTAAGACTAATTTTTCCAACCATATGAATGCCATGTTTTTCCTTGTCTCGACCCTGCTAGACGCCCTCAATGTACTCGAGTATTTCTACTACTTGTTTCTCCCTTTCATACCATTTCTCCATATCCTTGCATGTCGCAAGTGCCATGAGAGTGTCCTCCTGGAACTCAACTATTTTCACAGTTAACAGGTGTCGTTATTTCTTGAATTTGTTGTAAACTTCCTCAAACTCACCTTTCAGGTACACGATAGTCTACGTGGTTCCTTTATAGTATTCGAACAAATGACGCAAGTTTTCAAGCTCCTTTAGGGAAGCAACTAGCTGCTTTTCGTCTCTCTTAGCTCTATCCAAGGTGGCATCCGAGAGTGCCTTTCCCACACCGAGAATTTTAGACGTTCGGGAATCTTCTCTGTTGATCAAGTTCTCCTCTGTAGTAACCACGATGGAGTGATCCAACGTGATCCTTATTTTCTTTGTCGTCCTTTGCATGATGGAATTTCTCTTTTGATCGTAGGAGATGGCATAGATATCTGCTACCTCATCTACCGGCTCTGGTATTTGTCGATCACCCCATGTGAGCATGTTTCCCAGACTGTCGGTGGTGTATACTTGTTCAAGATTGGGCTCTGGAACTTCCTCGTTGCGCCTCATACGTCCAACCTCTACTTGTCGCTTGTCAGGGATTTGAGTGTTGGGTAGAATAAATACGTTGGCTACATATGCGTTACTTAATTGCTCGTTGGCCGCAAAACCATTGATTTCCTTTTGCGGGGATTCTTTCTTTGGCTCTTCCGAAACGGGCTTGTCCTTTCGACCTGCTTCGGTCTCCGATGTATTGGGTCCCTTTGTTTCAAGGCCACTTTTGACTTCTGTTGCTTTTTGAGGGACCTCTTTTGTTTGAACTTCAGGCTTTAGGGAAGAAGTCTTCTCGGAACCCTTTTCCTCTGGGGCATGCACAGGGGTGTCGTGAGATGACTCCAAGCTCTCATCGTCACTATATATATGTATAATCTTGCTCAGAGGATTAGGCACGCTTTTTCCTACATACACCCTTCTTGTCTCTGGTTGAGTCGTCCCACCTATCAGCGGTGTTGTCGGTGATGCAGTGGATTTTGAGCCATCAAACCCACTGATGTTACCATGGTTTGTGGAATCGGGGTCACCTGTCTCCGTTGGGCCTCATTCTCATATATTAGTTTGAAGCCTAGGTGTTATGATGAGATCTGGGTTATCCTGCATCCACTTCATTAGTAGCTGGGCTTGCTGCCACAGAAGTCCCCACGTCCCCTGTTCAACTTGAACCTCGGGGGAATTCTTGATTTGTACTCGAGATTCCTGATAAACGTTTGTCGCTCTGATGGATTCTTGAGGGTTACCCACCGCTTCGTCTGGTTCTGATGCTATTGTCCCTTCTTGGGTCCTGAGAAATTTTTTCTCCAAAGACGTCGCTTGCTCTTCCCAACTCATGGCCTTGAACCGGGTTGTTCCAGGATCAACCATCCTTTCTGCCACCTCATTCCAGTCTTGATAATTTTCGATGAAAATTTCATCTTCAAACTGGCCATGGGCATAAGGACAACAGGATGATACCTATGATGTGTGTTTTAGGACTAGAAATTTGGGATCATGCTTGCGAAAATGACCAGTTTGGAACCAAAATTCTAATTGAATTAGCCCTTCTTGCTTAGCATGCACGGTGTCTTTGACCATGTAGAAGCAAATATGAAACTAATAAGGTATGAAGGCTCGCTTCTTGCCCTTTACTAAAGTGGCATTATAACCTTGCAGAATGGTCTGATAGCAAATTTCCCCTAACACTAGTGGATCAGGGACATATATAGGTAACAAATGGAGTGCCCCTGTGGTGCTGAAAACCATGATGTAGGTTTTTCGCTCATCTAGATACCAGTGACCTACCTTCGATATAAGCTTTTTTGCTTCATTCGATAGCCTTGGGAACTCTTTCTTGAATAGTAAAACATAAATGCATGCAATGAACTGATCACAGATAAGAGAATAGAATTTATTGTACCTGTTTTCCCATAGAATTTTGAAGTATACCTGAACCAAGAGCTCAGAGGAGTGCCAGTTTAGGTTCATTCCATAGAAAATGTTCTTGGTGCAAATGACATCCAGCAGATATGAGGCCATGTAGAAGGAGAGGGTTTTTCCCTCTTTTGGCGTCTAGGCTTTTCGAAAGCATGTGCTCAGCTGTTTGGAGGTGATGGCACCCCAATTGAAGCTCGTGCCTGAAATGGCTACCATATAAGATAGAGGCATCCAAGCCTCTGAAAACCTGGAGAAATGTTTCTCCCCGTGCAACCTGCAAAAAAGAGTCATCAGTTATATGTATGGTTCCCTTAGATTGGCCGTTAGATACCAGTCGAAAGTTTGTTTCGTGAATTTTTTGTCTTCCCTCCACAACGACGCCATGATTTTTCTGGTGTCGTGTGTTGCATAGAAACTTACAACGAAATCAATGCTCATCTTTTCTTCTAGCTCCCTGAGCTTGTAGTAACTTTGAACCCCTGATGGCAAGAAAACCCTAACACACTCGCCATTATCGTCGTTAATGAAACATTTTTGTACATCAACGTGGTCAATGAGCCACTTTAGGATCTCAATGCAAGGAAACACAAGAGTCTGTCTTGCCACCATGTGTAGATATTCCCTATGGATATTTGGAAGAACATCATCATCGAGTCTTCTTGTATCAGGATCGTTGTGCAGGTTATACTCGAGGGGTTCTTCCTTCTTGATTTTATTAAACAATTCTTCCTAGCGAGGGAATGTTGTTTTGGTCCCAATGTTCGCCTCTATGTCTTCAAAGGCCGAGGGCTGGAAAAGGACCTTCTTTGTGGCAGTCTTAATGATGGCCACCGGTTTTGGAGTGAATTCTAATTGCCTTGCAACCGCTGGGGAGGAGCCCTCTCTCATTTTTGGTTCTTGTAGCTTTGGCTCTCTTGGTGATTTCTTGGTGGTGGGTTTATTTGGAGGAATTGTTCCTGCAATTTAAATGACCTTTTAAACATGCATACATAGTAGCGTTGGGTTGAAACATATGAAATGAAGCTGAAAAAAACCATTAGCCAATACATACCTGTAATGCTCGGTGCAATTGTTTTTTAATACTTACCGACCCTTGGAAGCCTATTCTGGATCGTTAACCTTTCACTTCTATGTGTTCTTAACTCCTTGCCGCACATAATAGGATCATACATGATGAATTAAAAGAATATAACAGGAGATATCATATCAGTTTTATTAATCAGTTAATACGAGTAGTGAATGTAATTAAAAACAAACTGTCGTCGGATCTCTGTAAATAAATTCTAACTAGTTGACGGTGGAGGTGTAGAGGAAGATGCATTGTACTGATAGTCTTAAATGGTCTCTTTTGATTTGCGCATAGAAAAGAAACTAATGCTCGATCCATGAATTAACTAACATATTAAATGCGTCGTACCTAACCTATCTAAGGGCCAAAATGTCTCATCACGTCGCATCCCTCTGGTGTACAGATCGGGGATCGACTACTATCCTTGTGTGTATTTCAATTGATATACTCCCGATAAATACTTCCGACGCTAATGATATTGGTGATCGGTGGTCGCGAAAAGTTTAAGTGTGTAGTTTCTTGGCGGGTTATCATCTTTGTAATTTGCCGAAGCCGAAAACGTTTCAGGGGTCGTCAATCGGCGATATTATTATTTTACTCGCGCGATGCTTACTCTTTCGTTTTTCTGCCAAAGCCGACGGATCGTCTTTCGACGATATATTTATTGGAGTTTATTCGCGGGGACGAGAAAACCTCCGTTTTCTGAGACCGATGAAGATCGATGCTCGACTATTTTGAACTTCTCAAGCGATTTTCTTCACTTTTAATCTTTTTCGATGTCGAATTTCCTGAGCGTGCTAGGGAAAAATTTAGACTATCAATTTATTAAGTAGTTATTAAGTCCCTTTTAAAGTTGAGATGATTCATTATATGTTCAAGAAGACTTTAAACAATTCAAACATGAAAACATAAAGGATAAGCATAGGCAGCAGTTTCATACTGAAGCGGAAACAGATAGTGCAAAATTAAGTGGTACCCAAAAAATAGAAATGGACATAGACTTTTTAGGGTGTGTTGAGTGCTCAACAAATGGAAATTCACTGGGCGAAAGCAGAATCTATGTTCCTCCTATGAGGCCCGACTGATACGAAAGATAACGGAGAATCTTAACTGGCCTTAAATCGGAACATGTTAACCTTTGAATTTGAATTTCTTCGATTAATGCTTTTGGGTCTGCCTATGGGGTTTTAACCCTTTTCTTCCTTCCTTACCTTTGACCCTGACTCATGTCCCCCTTTTACAAAAGTTTAGAAAATTAGTCACCGAAATAAAGCCTTTAATTACCTCTTCTCACCTGCTTCGATTTCGCTCTGCTGTCAGTGAGCGTCCATAGCCCTGACAGAGATATCTGCATACCCTCTCTTACTGTTCACTCTTTTGATAATATCAATTTTATTTTGGCATGATGCCCTGAGTGAGTGAGGGAGGAGGATGTCTATTTATTTGCAAAGTGAGATGGTTAAGGTGGATCCTTTACTAGCTCTGTGTTTTGGGTTCATGTAGTTCTTTCCCTCTTTCCTTCTTTCCCTTAATGTCTTGTCGAACCACAAAGTAGATACTTCTGGCATTTCTCTGAAGTCGTTCATTTATTCAGGCTAGTCGGAGGATTCCTCAAAGTAACTGCGAGTTTTCTAGTTCTTCTCATGTTTGTAAATGAGAGACGAGTTAGAAACAGAGTTTGCTATGTTGCATGATTTTAAATCCAACCATCATCTTTCCAGACACCTTCAAAAGTATAGAAAACTAGAAGAAAAGAGACAACAAAAAGAAGAATTTCACAACCATGAAGATACTCAACATGAAACACAAATATATATATATATATATATATATATATATATATATATATATATTATCGGAAGTATTATTTTAGAGCTTGACCATTTACTAGAAGGGCATCAGGTTCCCCCCTTAGTTTCTGCAACTGATAAGTGTGTGCCCCAATCTTCTTAGCCACTTGAAAAGGTCCAAGCCATAAGTTCTGAAACTTAGAATGTTTCCCTTTTGGTTCATTTTCCCTGTCCCACATCAGGACTAAGTCTCCTACTTCAAAGTTATTTTCTTTAGCCTTATGTTTATTGAACCACCTTTTCACTATCTGTTGGTGAGATAGGAAATTTTACTTAGATTTTTCTCTCTCTTCTTCCAGCATGAGCAGAGTGTTGATGCTTTGTTGCATGGCTGATGAGGGTTCCTCACTGGAATATTGGGCTAGTTGAAGAGATGGAAGATAAAGCCCATTTGGGAGGATGGTTTCTTTCCCGTAGACCAAAAATTACGGGGAATTCCCTATAGCTTCTTTGGGTGTGAATCTATCGTCCCATAGAGCATTATGGAGAAGATTATGCCCATTTTTTTGGTTATCTGCAGCAGTCTTCTTTAATATTCTCACTAGGTTCTTATTGGTTGATTCTACCACACTATTTCCCTGGGGGTAATAATTTGCAGAGTACTTAATTATGATTCCTTTTTCCAAAGAAAGCTCTGTCAATAGGGTGGAAGAAAAATAATATGCATTATCAAAGACTAGAACAGAAGGGACACCAAACCTTGTGATCAAATATTGTTTTATGAATTGGATCACTACCTACTCATTTACATGAGTCAGGGGAATGTCCTCTACCAGTTTTGTGAAATAGTTGGTGGCAGTAAGAATGTACTTGTGCAGTTTTGAAGAGCTAGGTGTAATTTCTCCTATAATATCCAACCCCCATTGCTCAAAAGGCCTAAAAACAGTCACAGGTTGGAGTGGGATTGTTGCTCTCTTCTCCTTTCCAACGCTTATTTGACAAGTCTTACAGTTTCTAGTGTAAGTATGAGTGTCTTTGAACAAGGTGGGCCAATAATAGTCGGCTCTCATAATATTATGAGCGGTGGTGTTTCCTGCGAAATGTTCCCTGACAGGGCCATCATGGAGATCCTTCAACACTTTTTCTGCGTCTTCACATTCGAGACATCTTAATAGTACTCTGTCATAATTGATCCAGAAGAGTACCAAATTTATAAGGAGATATTGTGGATATTTTAAGCTAAGGGCTCTCCTTTCTCTAGGGTGGAGGTTTTCGGGACAAGTCCCATGATGTAGAAGATAAGTTAAATCCTTATACCGAGACTCTTGTCCATAGGAAATGTATGATACTTCACCACACCATAGTTCCATTTTGTTCTCCCATCCAGAATATTCATTTACTTGGTCCTGGACTTTGAATGCAAGCTTGGATAACCCTTGTCCTCTTACTAATTTGGTAGGTTCTATATCTAGGTCAAATTCTTGGACTACCCCCATCCAGTTCCCTCTTATTTCCTCCATTTCTTGTTGGGTAAACAAGGATCAGACTGCAGGTCGTGGCACAATCACTTTAGTGTGATTCTTAAGGATGTAAGACCTGAAATGTTTTACTACCTTATATACCACATAGGCCTGTTTATATATAGCAGGGTAGTTGAGCTCATCTCCTTGAATATTAGTGCTCATGAACAATACTGGGGCATCATTTTTGTTGTCATCCTTCTGAGTCAAAACTACAGCTAACGATTGGTCAGAGGCGAAATTATAAAGGGAGAAGTCTCTACTAAAATCAGGACTTTGCAACACCGGAGCCCGGGATATAGCAACTTTGATATTGCTGAAAGCATATTTTTGCTCATCATCCCACTTAGATTCATCATCTTTGGGAATCATCTTTTGTAAGGGTTTGATGATTTCTACGAAATCATGAGTGAACTTCCTCACAAAATTGATTTTCCCGAAAAAGTACTGCATAGCTTTCTTGTTATGGGGCAAGGGAAGTTGAGCTATGGCCTTAATCCTTTCCGGGTCTATATGAATGCTTGCTTGAGATATAATTTGACCTAACATCTTACCTTCCTCGACACCAAAGATAGTTTTCTTAATGTGTAAGGATATACTATATTTCCTACACCTTTCGAAAATCTGAGTTAAGTGTTGGATGTGCTCTTCTCTATTCTTCGAATACATTGTCACGTCATCTAGATACACTACAACACATTTATTGATTAGTCCCCAGAAAGCTACATCCATGGCCCTTTGGAAGGTCTCTCCCACGTTAATTAACCTGAAAGGCATGCATTTATACACAAAAGTTACCCATTTGGTTTGGAAGGTGGATTTTAAATGGTCTTCCTCTGAAACTAAAACCTAGTTGTAACTTGAGAAACCGTCTAGCAGAGAGAAAATATCTGAGCCAGATACGGTCTGCAGAATCTGTTCCATCGGTGGGACTGGGTAATTGTCCTTTTCTGAAACTCTATTGAGGTTCCTAAAATCTATGCATAAGAAGATTTCACCCAACGTTTTCCTCACCGGGAAAAGATTTTCTACCCAGGTGGAATGCCTAACCTGGAAAATGATTTTACAATCTAAATGTTTCTTTAACTCCTGATACATGAGAGGTTCCAGGGATGGATGATACTTTCAGAGCTTCTATTGGAATTTTTTTACTTCAGGTTTTAAAGAGATTGTGTGTTGAATGATGTGGGTATCATACGTTTTTAGATCCCTATAGGACCATGCGAATACATACTGGTATTGTATAAACAATTTGAGATAAGATTTCCTTTCTTATTTAGATATAGTCTTCCCGAGATTCACATTCTTGGGTCTCTTTGGGTTTCCAAGATTTATATTTTCATGCAGGGGACAAGAGGTACTGGTCTTTGCATTTCTAGATCCCTTAAATCTCTCCTTCAAATCAAACAGATTTTCTAGATTGACTATCCCTTTTGGGATTGTGTGAGCCTTTGATTTATTCGTAGGCTTTCATGTTCGAGAATTGGTATCTGTTTAATTCTCTTGGAATTCTTCATCGTCAATAGCGAGATCTTTGAAATTGTCTTGGTTGGTCAAGAAGTTTATGATCTGTTCATATCCTTCAAATAATTTCAACTAGAAATGTTATTAGATACCGACGGTTTGTGGAGAAGCTCCACAGTGAATCGGGAGGCTTCATAATACTCTAGAGGCGATAGCCTGGAAGCGGTTGTGGCTAAGGATTCAGCTAGAGTATTATTTTCCCTAGGGATCATTGTAATATTGAAGGCTTCAAAGTGCTCTATTAACCTGTGTACCTCCTGTTGATAATTCTTTAGGTGAGGAGAATTGCAATGTATAGTATTTCTGACTTGTCTAACAATAATTTCAGAGTCTCCGAAAACTTGTAATTCTTTGACATTCAAATCTATGGATTTATTTAATCCTTGTACTAGAGCTTCATATTCAACAGTGTTTTTAGTACATTTGAACTCTAGCCTACAGGATAGGAAATGGATTTTTCCTTTAGGATTGATGAGGATGCACCCTGCTCCTGACCCTTCTTGCAATTTAGATCTATCAAAATAGAGGGTCCAAATTTGTGAACGACAATCGTTCTTTTCCTTTCCCTCATTAATTTCGTTCCTTCCCATATTTTTTTCTGTAATCTGCAGTGTAGGGTTTTGACAAAAGAGGGCGTCTCCGATCGGTATCGACGACTCCTCTTGAAAATCCATTTCACAGTTTTAGGTAAGAGGAATGTCGGATAAGAGAGGAGAAAAGTTTATGAAATAGGAATCACTGGAATAATTGCCCAATATGGGGAAATATATGGATAAGGGTTTGTTTAGGGTTTCTATATCAATGACCGTATGTTTCAGATATATCTCCCTATCAATTCTAATCATGTTCTTGTATCCCTTGAGTGGTATCCAAAGGTGTTCCCAGTCTATAATGAAGTACCTATTTATCCTTTCAGACCAATCTTGACTCAGTAATAGCCCATATGCCTCTATGATGTCTAGTACAATGATGTCAATCACTTGCACAAACGAGGGATGTATTGATATTCTGATCATCACATCTTTGAGTTCTCCTATGAACTTGACCTAGGTTCTATATAGTTGAATGACATGTTTATCACTCTTGAGAGGAATGACATTTAATTTTTTTCAAACAAACAAGGGCATAACGTTGGAGGACGCTCCAGAATCTACTAAACAGTTGTGAAGGTTTCTATTGAAGACTTCAAACATTAATAGGAATGGTGGGAGAAAAGGATTTTCATCTCTATCTCTCGAACAAGTTTTCACAGTTGGTTTTCCCATGAGCTCTATGGAAGATAGATTTCTTTCTAGACCATTACCTACCGTCAGGTTTTCTGTTGAGTTCAAATATTGTAACAGAAAGTCCTTTTGTTGAGGAATCCCGCATATGTCCATAACTGATATATTAGCCTTTAGCTTCTTCAAATATTCGACCACGTTGTAATCTAGATTGGGCGATTCCTGGGTATGAATTCTTATAGGTTTTTTTTCGAGAGAGAAGGATGTTTTCAGGCAATTGGGAGTTAACTTAATTTTCGAGGCCTGGGCAGTGTCGATATCTTTCGAGCCAGGCAGACCCTTACTATGTGTTTGTACCACCGAAACTTCCACGGGTTGTTCCTGAAACTCAAATAGGTTTTTGGAAGGGATGATCAGGTCGGGATCCCATATCAGCATGGTTGTATCTCTTGGTGGGTCAATCTCTTCCTGGTCAACAATATTCATAACTAAACTACTTGGCTTTTCAGTCACGGAGATTTCATCTAGAAACCGATTGGCCATCAGATTCATGGCATGTACCCATTGAGGGAAGTATCTTTTGGAGTGGTTTTACTAATGATAAATACATAAAGAGTGAGACAAAACATTCCCTAGATCAATATTTAAGTTAGCTGGGGGAGGTTCAATTTCTTTGAAAGGTAGGATCCTTTTAAAGAAAGGCTTATAGGGCCTTTGGCCTAGGTTTCCCTCTCATGTATTTCTCTTCATGTCTATGATCTAGTTGGATAATTTATTAACCATGCATTGTAGATCTTCTATATCTCCATTACCTTTGTTAGGATTTTGTTCAGTTGGTTTCCTCGATGGTCTAGTCAAAAGGAGTTTTCTCCTGGGAGGGGGTTGAGATTTTTTCTTTAATAGAGAGGCCTGGACCTCTTTACATCCTTTCATATGGAATTCTATTGTCTTAGCCTCTTCAAAATTTTGTGCCAAGGTTTTCTTAGCGGATCTCTTTCCAAACATAAAAATAGAAGTCGGGAGTGCGTTAGCATAAACCTCGATTTGCATCTCCTGAGTTGGTCTTGTCGCGGGATGGAATTTGTTTAAGATGATCGTGAATCTTTGATTGAAATTTTTGACCCTTTCTTTCGAACTCATGGTGGTTTCGAGCAACTCAGTCATCGAAGCTCTCGTTGTATTTTCCTCTGCAAATTTATCTAAAAAATATTTATGGAACTTGGTCCAGCTAGTTATAGATCCTACTGGCAGATTAAGATACCACGTTGAAGCTGAATTTTCAAACGTGTAGGGGAAAATTTTGCAGACTGCGTCTTCATGTTGAATGTTCATAAGTCTGATCGCGAGTATGAAATTATTGATATGATCTTCAAGTAATCCACGGGTTTCGGGATCAAACTTAGGAAACAACTTCTTCATATGTCACGGAAGGTTGTGGACTGGTCCTAGGAGGGCCAAAGCCTCTCTGGCTAACTAGGGTTAATTTTTCAGAGGTGGGTTCCCCCTTTCATCATTATGGTCGTTGTTTCCTTCCATATCTTTAGGCTCTGAGTTAAACTCCTCTTCTTCTGAGAAATTTTCTGGTTTAGAGGCATCAGCGACTAGCATTTTAGGTATCGAATCAAGAGGTTCTTGGATTTCGGTAATCGAAAAATCTATTATGTCTTCTATAGAGTGTACAAAAACTTTGTTGGGAGTGCTAACCAATGGTATTATTTTTTTTTCTTCGAGGGAGTATGGGAGATAAGGAAAACGCACTGATATGTCAGGCATAGGCTCTTGTGATTCTCCTGAATTGATTTACTTCCTTTCGAGGAAGGGTGTAAGGTATCTCAGAGTGAAAAGGTCCTTCCTCAAGTTTGGGTGAGTTAGCCTCTTCGGGAGTACTCTACGTGTGTGGGTTGTCTTGTGAATGACTAGCCATGCATGTGGGTTGTTATGAATCTATAGGTTGTTTGAAATGCTATATAAAATATATATTCATCCATTCATTGTCAGGCCCTCCTTCTAGTGCCAATTCTGTTGATAGGTCTTAAATCCCTTGATTCAACAGTAGGAACCAAACCTGGCACCGAGGCAAAATTAGACTCTGCAGCGTTTAAAGATGGAATGGTTCTCTAGATCTTGTGATCTGGCCAAATTATCGATGGGCTTTGTGTTTTATTATGAAGGCTCTTCCTTCAGTTAGGACTATTCTCTTCTATATTTTCTCTTGGGTAGGACCGGTATGAGAGATGCAAGGTAGTATAAACCAACTTGGCAACAAACATGATTAAGTTTTAGCTACTGGGGAAGAGGTTGAGCTTGGGATAACCCATTGCTCAAACATGTAGACAATGATTATATACCACAGGCCTAGTACTAATACATCACCCATGTGCGCATCCAATTACTGTCTAAGAAACTAATTATTAGAAAGAAAGCACATATGTAATAAGATAATGGCAAGAAAAATAATTCATCTACCATAACCATTGATCACATAATAACACAATGATTCATTTTCATCATTAAAGCCAAGAACATTAAAACATTGCACCAGATAAATTGACAAAAGAATTAATTTCTCTTACTCATTACTGCATCGTTCATGCAACATGATAGGAAATAGTTCTTCTCCAAGTCCAATGACATGCATTTCATGAAAACAGTTTGTCTTTGGTCCAGAAGGATTTCTCAATTCATAGCAGCTTCAAAATAATTATTAACAACTAGAAAGAAAGAGTTCTTAAAAAAACCATCGACCCCCCACTAATTGTTCAATGTCTTTATTTATAATATAAGGTTTAACTGAAATTAACGGCTAAGTGCAGTTTAAGAAAAAAAAAATCGCCAAGTGGCGTCATCTTCTAACAGTTTCTTTAACAGTCAACCTAAAATACCTCTTGAAAAGGGTGAGTTCTCTCGTATTCAGACCAACTGATAAATAGTTATTCACAAGTTTGAGCCCATGGAAATCTATATTGTTCCATCGAAGTCGCATATATTCCCCTGATGTCCACTGCATGCACCCAGTACTTTACTAGACTGGAGTCCAACTGTTGTAGCATGGTTCTGGCTTTGATTGGATGTTCTACAAATCATTTAATTTGCCCTGGTCTTGCATCGGTCATCTTTATGAGTTCTTCAATCCATAGAGAATCGTGTTTGGCATGCGACTCCACTATGTCGCTTAGGTCGACAAAGTTTTTGGGGGTACCGAACTCGGGGAGTCTGATATCTTTAATTACTTTATTAATTTTCTCCCAGTTCTTCTTGCATCTGATCCACTGTTGTTGGGTTTCTTGGTGTGGGTCCCAAGAAATCTTAACCCAGTACTTGGCTGACATCTTCATATGGTTAAGACTACTTTTTCCAATTGTCTGAATGCCATGTTCTTCCCTGTCCCATCCCTGTTGGACTACCTCAATGTACTCGAGTCTTTCTACCCCTTTCTTCCCCCTTTCATACCATTTATCGATATCCTTTCATGTTGTGAGTTCCATGAGAGTGTCCTCCTGGAACTCAGCTATTTTCACAGTTAACATGTGTTATTCTTTATTGAATTCATTGTAAAATTTCTCGAACTCACCTTTCATGTACATGGTAGCCTGCGTGGTGCCTTTATAGTATTTGACCAGATGACGCAAGTGTTCCATCTCCTTTAGGGAAGTGACTAGTTCCTTTTCATCTCTCTTAGCTCTATTCAGGGTGGCATCCAAGAGTGCCTTTCCCATGCTGAGAAGTTTAGACATATGGGTGTCTGTTGTGTTGATCAAGTTCTCCTCTATAGTAACCAATATGGAGTGATCCAACGTGATCCTTCTTTTCTTTGTTTTCCTTTCCATGATGGACTTTCTCTTTTGATCATAGGATATGGCATCGATATCTAGTACCTCATCTATCGACTCTGGTATCTGTCGATCACCCCATGTGAGCGTGTTTCCTAGACTGTCGGTGGTGTATAATCGTTCAAGATTGGGCTCTCGAACTTCCTCATTGCACCTCATAGGTTCAACCTCTACTTGTAGCTCTAGGGGATTTGATTATTGGGCAGAATAAAGACTTCGGGTACATACTCGTTACTTAGTTGGTCATTGGCCGTAAAACCGCTGATTTCCTTTTGCAGGGATTCTTTCTTTGGATCTTCCCTTTCGGGCTTGTCCTTTAGCCCTGATTCGGTCTCCAATGTATTGGGTCCCTTTGTTTCGAGGCCACTTTCGACTTCTGTTTATTTTTGAGGGACCTCTTTTTTTTGAACTTTGGGCTCTGGGGAGGAAGTCTTCTCAGAACCCTTTTCCTCTTAGACATGCATAGAGGTGTTGTGAGATGACTCCAGGCTCTCATTGTCACTATATATATTTATAATTTTTCTCAGAGGATTAGGCACGCGTGTTCCTACCAACACCCTACCTGTCTCTGGTTGAGTCATCCCACCTATCGATCGTCTTGCTAATGATGCAGTGGATTCTAAGCCATCAGACCCGCTGATGTTACCAAGGTTTGTCAAATTGGAGTTGCCTAGGTGTTATGATGAGATCGCGGTTATCCTACATATGCTTCATTAGCAAGTTGGCCTACTACAATAGAAGTCCCCCCATCCCCTATTCAACCTGAACCTCAGGGGAATCCCTGATTTTTACTTGAGATTCCTGATAAAATTTTGTTGCTTTGATGGAATCTTGAGGGTCACCCACTGCTTCGCTCGATTCTGATGTTATTGTCCCTTCTCGGGTCGTGAGAATTTCTTTCTCCAAGGACGTCGCTTTCTCTTCCAAACTAATGGCCTTGAACTAGGTTCTTCCAGGATCAACCATCCTTTCTGCCACCTCATTCCAGTACTGAGCATTTTCAGTAAAAATTTCATCTTCAAACTGGTCATGGGCATAAGGCCAACGAGATGATAAGTGTGATGCGTGTTTTAGGACCATACCTTTGGGATTGTGCTTGTAAAAACGACCAGTTTGGAACCGGAATTCTAATTGACTTAGCCCTTCTTTATTAGCATGGGTGGTGTCTTTGACCATGTAGAAGCCAATATGAAACCAATAAGGTATGAAGGCCCGCTTCTTGTCCTTTACTAAAGTGGCGTTATAACCTTGCAGAATGGTCTGACATAAAATTTCCCTTAACACTAGTCGATCATGGACATATATAGGTAACAAACGGCATTCCCCTGTGGCGTTGAAAACCCTGATGTGGGATTTTTTCTCATCTAGATACCAGTGAGATACCTTTGATATAACCTTTTTTGCTTCATTCTATAGCCTTGGGCACTCTTTCTTAAACAGTAAAACACAAATGCATGCAATGAACTGGTCACAGATAAGAGAATAGGATTTCTTGTACCTGTTTTCCCATATAATGTTGAAGTATACATGGAACGAGAGCTCAGAGGAGTGCCAGTTTAGGATCATTCCAGAGAAATCGTTCCTGGCGTAGATGATGTCCAGCAAATACAAGGCCATGTAGAAGGAGAGGGTTTCTCCCTCTTTTGACGTATGGGCTTGTCGTATGCAAGTGATCAGTTGTTTGGAGATGATGGCACCCCAATTGAAGCCTGTGCCTGAAATGGCTACCATATAAGCTAGAGGCATCCAAGCCTCTAAAAACCGGGAGAAATATTTCTCCCCATGCAACCTGCAAAGAAGATCCATCACGTATATGTATGGTTCCCTTATATTGGCCGTTGGATACCAGCCGGAAGTTCGGTTCATGAATTTTTTGTCTTCCCTCCACCACGACACCATGATTTTGTAGGTTTTGTGTGCTTCATATAAACTTACAACAAAATCGGTTCTCAACTTTTCTTTCGTCTCCCTAATCTTCTAGTAACTCTAAACCTTTGATGGCAAGAAAACCCCGACACACGCACCAATATCATCATTAATCAAACATTTTTGTGCATCGGTGTGGTCAATGAGCCACTTTAGGAGCTCAATACAAGGAAACATTAGAGTCCGTCTTGCCACCATGTGTAGATATTCCCTATGGATATTTGGGAGGACATCATCATCAAGTCTTCTTGTGTCGGGATCGTTGTGCAGGGTATAATCGAAGGGTTCTTCCTTCTTGATTTTCTTAAACAATTCTTCCCAACGAGGGAATGTTGTTTTGGTCCCAAGGTTCACCTCTGTGTCTCTGAAGGCCGGGGACTAGATGAAGAGCTTCTTGGTGGCCGTCTTAATGATGGGCATTGGTTTTGGAGAGAATTCTAATTACCTTGCAACCGCTGGGGAGGAGCCCTCTCTCGTTTCTAGTTCTTGCAACTTTGGTGCTCTTGGTGATTTCCTAGTGGTGGGTTTCTTCGAAGGCATTGTTCTTGCAATTTTTCCAGTCTTTCAAACATGTGTACAGAGTAGCGTTGGGTCGAAACATATGAAATGAAGCTAAAAAACACCATAAGCCAATACATACCTGTAATTCTCACTACAATTGTTGTTTAATACTTACCGACCCTTGGGAGCCTCTTCCGGATCGTTAGCCTTGCTCTTATGTGTGTTATGAACTCCTTCCCATGCAGAATAGGATCATACATGATGATTTAAAAGAATATAATGGGAGAGATCCTATCATTCATATCAATTAGTTAATATGAGTAATGAATGTAATTCAAAAAAAGCTGTCGTCGGATCTCTGTAAATAAATTCTAACTGGTTGACGGCGGAGGCGCGGAGGGAGATGCATTGTATCGACAGGCTTAAACGATATCTTTTGATTTGCGCATGGAAAAGGAACTAATGTTCGATCCATGAATTAACTAACATATTAAATGCATCATACCTAACCTATCTAAGGGCCAAAATGTCGCATCATGTTGCGTGCCTCCAATGTACATATCGGGGATCGGCTACTATCCTTGTGTTTATTTCAATTGATATACTTCCAGTAGATATTTATGACATCGATGATATTGGGGATCGGTGGTCTTGAAAATTTTAAGTGCGTAGCTTCTTGGCGGGTTATCATCTTTGTACCTTCCCAATGCTAAAAATGTTTTGGGGGTCCCCGATCGGCGATATTATTCCTTTACTTGCGTGATGCTTACTCTTTTGTTTTTCTGCTGAAGCCGACAGATCAACTTTCAGCGATATCTTTAGTGGATTTTATTCATGGGGACGAAAAAACCTCCATTTGTCGACGCCGATGAAGATCGGCGCTTGGATATTTTGAACTTCTCTTGCGATTTTTGTCACTTTTAATTTTTCCCGATCCCGAATTTCCTGAGCGTCTTGGGGAAAACCTTAGACTGTCGATTTCTTAAGTAGTTATTAATTCCCTTTTAAAGTTAAGATGGTTCTTCATATGTTCAAGAAGAATTTAAACAATTCAAGCATGAAAACATAAAGGATAAGAACGGGTAGTAGTTTCATACTGAAGTGGAAACAGATAGTGCAAAATCAAGTGGTACCCAAAAAATTGAAATGGACATAGACTTTTTAGGGTGTTTTGAGTGCTCAACATGACTGCAGTAATCCCAGCCGCATAAAAGTGTTCAGAAGGGGTCCAAATGAACTGGGCCACCTTCCTAGTGAATCATTTTTTGAAATATTGTATCAAGGCCCAGGAGAAGGGTACAAAATGTCAATATGCATGAATTTTGATTTTGATAACGTTGGAGGGAATATAGCCATGCAGTATTCCAAGTTATGGAATATGATAAAGAAACAGAGGAAACTAGACAATAGTGTTAAATTTTTTGTATACTTTGATAATATTAGGTATCTAATCAAACATGCACCACACATCTCAGTCGATACAGTGTAAACCTACAAGGATATTGTGTGATTCAATGCAGGGATGCACCACATGTACGTGCAAGCAAATAAGGACCATGCATGCCAGTAGCTCCCAACCAGGTATAGGTTGACAACAAAGGATGTATGATTTATTGTGAATGATTGTGAACATGGGTGGGAAATCCTAGCATAGAAAACATGGCACCCAGAAGATGAAGAAGAACATGATAAGAGTGATGAAGAACTAGACGAGGGGTAGGGGAATGATTAGTACAACAGTGCAGGATATATGCATGGGACATTAACAACAGAGGCACAACAGACAATTCCTATGACAGGAGTAAAATGGAAAGATAAGGGGAAGGATCTGTCATGAGGGTCATGCAAGAAGACTAAAGCACACAAGGAACCCTCAGTTTATAGTTTGACCAATGACCACATGGACTGAATTGACTACCAAGTACAACATGTCGGAAAGGAAGTCATTGAGGAAGTAATGAGGAAACATGCATAGAAGAACCAGAAGGTATAGGAGGAGATGATAACACTACAACAACTCTTGGAAGCAACCAACATAAAAAAAGAGCACATGTCAAAGGTGGGAACATCCACAATCCCGATGGAGGAAGTAGAGACTACTCATCTAGTCTTAACCAAGATAGAAGTTGGACACAAAACACTACAAATTGAGATAGACTCAATTAAGTTCCCAACAATAGAATTACAGGAACAGGTGAAGGCAATCGACTATCCAAATATTGTGGTGTCACAACTCCTGACACACATATTACAAAGCCTACAAATGGGCATGTTGCATGAGATTAGGATTTGAGGAGAGGAATCACACTAGGAATTGAACAAAGTACATGATGAAAAGGCTTAATTGCAGTAATAGTAGGAATAGTAGAATGGAAAGTGGAAGAAGTAAAGAAGGAAAAGAATGAGGCCAAGGAAAGGGGAAGGAAATCCCAAAAGGAAAAGGATGAAGTCAAGATTATGGCACAAAACACACAAGTGGTCATCTAGAAGTTGTACAAAGAAATCCCAGAGGTCCTGATTTTAGTAGAAACTACTGTGGAAGAGAAGGTATTAAAAATTGGCAAAGTCACCAAAGTATTCTGATCGAATATTGAGGAGCTACAATTGCAAAGCATGCCAAGCATTCTACTAGAAGTCCGATCAGGAAGAGAAAGGACGATGATGACAATAATTTCCAACACCGAGAATATAGAAGTAGAGTGCAAAAAATTTTACGAGGAGAGCGCAAAAATATGGACAGACTTGGTGGAAAATCCAGAGATGAAGGTTGTGGAGGATAAATTAAGATAAGCACAGGAAAATGCCTAGCAAACTTTAGAGAGAATCAACACACTTCCACCAACTTAATGTATGACAACAATTTTGGGATAGAGGCATTCATATGTGCAGGTGGAACAGATGAGGGATCAACAAAATATCCTTAAATAACATTTAGGAACGTTGGAGGAAGAAGAAATAAAGGTGATAGGAGAATTGGCCACTGGATAGGGAAAGGTGAAACAAGCCGCCCATGAATCATAAGAAAACTTCACATCCTTGACTGTGTAGTGGGCCAAAGAGATTGTGGAAACAAAGAAAGTAATAATAAAGGAAGTTGCGACAGTTAAAAAATTTTCCCATAAGTTAATCCAAGAGAGGAGAAGCATGCAACGAGACTAAGTGGCTTAGGACAAGCCATGGCTAAGTGTTGGAGGTATATTGGACATGTAGTTTTGGATAAAATTTTGATAAAAATCCTAAGTATAGAATATTTGCGCAGAAGAAGAAGGAAGACTAGGGAGCGCGCAGTTGAGGTTCATCAAGAAGTACAACATGTAGAAAAAGGAATAAAGAAGAGAGAAGAATAAAGAAGATAAGAAAGAAAGTGAAAAGGAAGGATTATATCCCGACGTGCTAAAGATGGAAGGATGCGCAAAAGTAGGAAGAACAGTACTCAGATTACAAAAGAAGCATGCAAACATAAAATCAGGTGCAATCATCCTGAACAACAAGTTAACTTGAGATATCATGTATTGTAATAGGGTTTTGGGATGAAAAAAGTAGGGTTTTAATCCCTAGAATTTACGTATAAATATGTAATCGGTTGGGATATTAGGGGTGTCTTTTCATTCATATTATATCGGTTATTGTTATGCATTTGTTCTGTAGAATAAGAGTGATAATATAGGCTAATAAGAAAATAATCTATGTCTGAATGATAAGGAGATGATGCAGAGAGAAAGATAGAGGCTTGCATTGTAGAGTGGCTAGGCTAAGAGAAAGGAAAGATAACCATGATGTATATTTGTAAATGCAATGTGCAAGCCTGAAGTAATTACCAAATGCATAATAAATAAGCCAACCATTGTGGACGTATCCCATAGTTGGGTGAACCATGTTAACTCATGTGTTCAATGTCTTTTGTGTGATTGTTCATGGATTTTTCCTGATGCATATTAGATTATATTTGTCCTATGTATACTCATTGCACAATTTTTAAAGTCAAACGTTTATGTTGTAATATGGAATATAATGGTAATATGAATCTAAAATCACTAATTAGCTAATAAAGAATAAAGACAGAACAACACGCACAAAAACAATAATTAAGAATGAAAAAAATAATCACCTCCCATTCCCTCACTATTGCAGAAACATGGTTCCTGCGGTCCCAATAGATACCTCGGGTGAGACTTTGTCTACATGCAAGTGATTCTGAAAGGGCCGGTGTCTAAAGGGTTTTTTTTGTCAAGGATAACTCAAACCTAGGGTGTTACAACTGTGTGCAATGCCAATAGCTTCCATAAGTTTCATGTTTGTAGAGAAGGTTGTAGATGAGTCTATTTGTTATAATTAACTACCAGAAAAGTACTACATTGTAATATGTAGATTCGTGCAAAGAGGAGCATGTGTGAAAGATAGTCGTGTTTTTATTTTTCGTATGGACGTGTGAAGGGTTTTCAACATTGTTGGATATTGTAGCATATCATTGGAGGAAAAGAGGAGCCGACCTATGAGTGTGTTTTCTAGAGAGGAGTCGATCTTCCCAAGAAGATTCACAATGAAGGATTTGAATTTGCTATAGAAGGGTCATAAACTATGAGTGCCATCAATTTTCGTGTGGAATAAGAGTGAGAGCATAGGTGCACCCAAATCCTACACATTGAAGACATGCAATCTATGTTGTGAGATCACTATCCTCATCTGGAGTTGTGAATTGAGTTTGTTTGCTACTAAAGGGGAAATTTTTGATACATGTGCCCAAGGAGGAGTCACTGCCTATGTAATCAATGCATTTCACTATTTTTTCCACTGAGGAATTTTTGTATAACTTATGAAAGAGTGACATCATCGATTTGAGTGTGAAGGAGCCATTATCTGAGATTTTTTATTTTTTTTTGAGATCCGCAACATACATATTGACAATTGTAAAAGAGTGTATTTGCCACTTTGTTGTATACCTTTTGTGACTTCCAATTCGTTGAGGAGAAACCACTACTTTTCATTTATGCATCGAAGAAAGAGAAACTAGTAAGTGAAGTGTTATCTGAGCTCTACAAAAGAGAATCTCGTACCGTAACAGAGGAGAAGCCCATAAAATTCCATGTGGAAGTTTTAATATACTTTATTATATTACGTTTAAATTAATTATATTGTTAATGTAAAGTCACACTCAATTGTTTAAAATACACGACTTTACTCATTTACGTGTATTTATACAAACAAATATTGAATATATGTTATATATATCGCTCATATTTGAATTGGTATCATAGCATGGTTTCCAAAAACCCATGGTAATTGCACATGATGGCCCTTTACCAAGTTTTGGGAGATTCTTGGTCATGTTGACCTATTTTGGGACTTCGACAACTTGTCGAAGGAGGAGCAAAAGACGAAGTAGAGATCATGGGATCTCAGCCCCTTTTTGGGTCCTTTCCAGGTTTTTAGGATTATGTAATGGGATTGGGATGTCGGCCCATGAGTTTACCCATGTTTAGGCCTATTTTTTATATATAAATAGATGCTTAGACTAGATAGAAGAAGTAGTGCATCTATGTGATGTGAGACTGGTTGTGCTATGTGCTAGTAGCTAAGTGTTAGTGTGGATTGTAAGGGATTTGTGCCTACTTTGAGAGACTTGCAGAGATAAGTGCAAGTGGTTGTAACAGACTGTGGAAGGCTTTGTGTTGTAACACAAGGAATAAGGATCTAGCGAGATGCACAAGGAATAAGGATCTGTCCTATGTGGAGTAGGGTTTTGAGGCCCTGTGCTTGTAACTGATTTACTAAAGACAATAAAGAATAAGAGTTGGTGGACGTAGCCCCAGGGTGGGGGTGGACCACATAAATACTATGTTATGATCCTTTGTGCCTTGTCTTGATGTGTTCACACGTTATTTGCTAAGTGATTTGATATGTTTAGATAGATATACTTATTCTTTGTGCGTATGATATGTGAGAATGTTATATTTGATCTATATGGTCATGCTTAGTGCTTAATCTGCTCGATCTGATCTATTTATCTATGCTAAGTTCTTAAATACATTAGATTAGTGTGGATGCTGCGAAGCCCTATTTTATCAGCGAAGTGGATATTGATTGAATATTGAGGAACAAATGGTGCTAAGTGATTTATTAAGTAGTACAATCACAAATTTGTGTCGCAGCTAAGGTTGCAGACACCTGAGTCTTGCAACCACCCCTGCCTCTACCTCAGGTGAGTCTTAATCTACTTCGCAGGTGTTTCCAAAAGGGTCGATAGTTAGGGCTTTGTTGGTGTGTTGTTGTAGTGTTGAACCCCGAATCTGCCCCTGTGCCAACAAATGGTTCTGTTGCTAGGACCTGAAGCTGTGATTGCTGGGAATTGAGAAAGAAGAAGTTATGTTCAAAGATTCATCCTAAAATTGTGAAATATTTGTGCATAGATTGGTCACTCTAGTGCGTAGTGTTCTACTTGATTTATAAATCTCAGTGCTAAAAGAAAGAAGCCCGATCTGAAGAAACGAAGTTAGATCTAAATGAGAGAAGCGAGATCTGAAATATTTTGTTCTCTAAGAGAGGTAAAAGTGAGAATTTATGATTAAAAGAGGTAAGATATGCAAGCTATGTGCTCTGATAAAGGTCAGAATAGTGAAAAGTTTTAAATTTGGAAGCTTTGTGCTCTGTAGAAGTAAGATAAGTGGAAATTTTTGTTTCTAAAGTTTGTATCTAGGTATGTTTGATAGGTTCTATCCTAGCTTGAAAAATAGGGCACTAATAGATGAAATAAGGCTTGATATGAGTAGATATGATAAGAATAGTGAAAGATATGTTATACCTATGCATAGAAAGAATATTTGGACTAACAAATGGATGCAGGATCCTAGAGAGAATTCGTTGCAGGTTAGCTCATATGCTCCTAGCGTGTAGTACAAGAGAAGTTGGAGATCATTTAAAAGGAAGATAGGATTAACCCTCTGTTATAATTGCAGAAGACCAAGACATCTTGCTAAGGAATTCCCTGGGAAAAGTCCTAGTTGTCTTTGTTGTAAATATATGGACCATGAAGTGTTGGATTTCCCTAGAATGATTGCTAATTTGGAAGAAATGAATCTGAATAAAGAAAACCCTAAGAAAGATCCAAAAATGGAAGAATCCTAGGAAGAATCAGAGAAAGTATTGCTGCAAATAAACGAAACTATGAATGACCATCGACATATCAGAGTATCAGAGATCTTCAAGGAAAAAGAATTCATTGAAGTAAGAATAGGAGACTTCGACATTGACTGTATTCTGGATGAAGAAACACAGGTGAATATCATGACAGAAAGAACTTGGGAAGCCATATGTAAGCCTTCTATCCCTCCATTAGGAGGAATAGGACTATTCAGAGGAAAACTGATAAACCTATGTGGGAAGCTCGCTCGCATACCTATGAACATTAATGGAACTTAGACAAAAGAAGATTTTGATATTATTAAATTTATTGAAGACAACACCCCATTTACCATATTACTAGGAAAACCTTGGATTGATAGAGATCAATCCAGACGAAAGGAAGAATAAGAAGTTTTGGAGCAGAAGAAACAAGAGTTAAAAGATTTCATGACTAGAAGGATTGCACACTTGATTGAAGAACAAGACAACAGATTGAATCTATTTAACACTAGAAACCCAGATGTTGAAGCTGAGATAACACTAGAGGATCCATAGAACACTAAAGTACTTATCCCTGACAGATAAGATCACCTTCGAATCTTAGGAAAGAATATCAACAACACGTAGTGACTATGTCAAACGAAGATAAGAATTAGAATGGAAAAAGACATACTGAGACAAATGTCACTGGAAATAAGGATAGAAAGCTAAGTTCAAAAGGTTGTAGAAGGTTCCAGAGGGAAATTCGCAAACAAAAATTTGTAGAATTGGAGCTTCATCGGGATATCAGAACAGCGACACATGGCACTTCACCATGCTGAAGCAATATATTCATTTGGGACACTATAACGATTCGATCGACGCTCCAAATGGGAAGAAAGGAAATTATGGTTCATCATCAGACTACATGAGACCAAAATGTAGACTACTCTCACCTCAGATGACTTTGATTTCATTGTAGCAGCATTAAATGATGCTTCGCTGGAGATAGAAGAGAAGCAAGAGGCTCAATAGGAGGATATATACAATAGAATTAAGATTGAACTTCAAGGAGTGCATGAGACACTATAGTCCATTTGCTCAATTTCTACTGTGCCTCTACCATTGGAAACACCAGAACTAGGAGATGAGCCAGCCCAACTCCACCGAATCGCTGACACAGTTGAAGCTTGCCTTCGACAAGAATAGGAAGAAACAACGCAAGCCGCCCAGGCACAAGTACAAGAAGACTTTCTAGAGAAACGTGGTGCTACAGAACGAGAAAATCTTTCTCTCCAAGTGAAGTGGGATGAAGAAAGAGCACAACTGTAGCAAAGCAAGGAACAATTGCTTACAGAGCAACTCGAAGTAAATGAAAGGGTCAACAAAGCACTTTTCTCTGTGACAGTTGTTGAAGTAAAGGCTAAAGAGAGAGTTCCACAACAAGTGGTGCAACTTGAAGAAGTGTTTCAAAAACTACAACAACGCATAGCAGATTTTGAGCTACGCGCAATGCCCGAGACCCTGCAAGACGTAAGAGATCAAAGGGAAGAAACTGCCAGGAGCGCAGTTGAGAGACTGAAGGATGTTTCTGAGGAGTGCAAGTAGTTGATTAACCATAGTGGCCAAGCGTATGAGAACCTCGTTGAGAACCCAAAGTTACAGGCACTAGATTCGTAGCTCCATGAAGTGAAGCAACATGCAGACACACTATAGGCGTAGCTGAAGACTCTGTCAGTTGTAGATAGAATGAAGAGATATCAAGAGCAACGCACCACCCAGCAACAGATCCATACAATCCAAAGAAAAGTTATGGAAATAAATCATTGGCTCTAACCTGTGCAAGATAAGGCCTATCATTTGTTTAGAGAGGTTGAAAGCCAAGGAGCGGAGCTAGAACAGGTTATCACCACAAAAAAAAATCTCCTAGAAGGGCCATTGAATGACGCAGTGATCCAGGAGTTCATCGAGCAAGAATTTGTAGAAAAGCAGTAGCTCGAAGAATATTGAGCCAAGCTTGAGGCATTCGAGGAAAAAATAGTCAAACCAAAGTGACTTAGGACAAGTCATAGGTGAGTGTTGGGGGACTGTTGGCCCTAGACCAAGTTTTTGGAGATTCTTGGTGTTGACCTATTTTGGGACTTCGAAAGCATTTCCAAGGATGAGCACAAGACGAAGCAGAGATCACGGGATCTCGACCCCTTTTTGGGTCCTTTTTGGGTTTTTGGGATTATGTAATGGGATTGGGATGTCGGCCCATGGGTTTACCCATGTTTAGGCCTATTTTGTATATATAAATAGATGCTTAGGCTAGATAGAAGAAGTAGTGCATATATGTGATGTGAGACTAGTTGTGCTAAGTGCTAGTGTGGATTGTAAGGGATTTGTTCCTACTGTGAGAGACTTGCAGAGCTAAGTGCAAGTGGTTGTAACAGACTGTGGAAGGCTTTGTGATGTAACGCAAGGAATAAGGATCTAGTGAGCTACGCAGATCTCTGTCCTATGTGGAGTAGGGTTTTGAGGCTCTATGCTTGTAACCGATTGAATGAAGACAATAAAGAATAAGAGTTGGTGGACATAGCCCCAGGGTGGGGGTGAACCACGTAAATATTGTGTTATGTTGCTTTGTGCCTTGTTTTGATGTGTTCACATGTTATTTGTTAAGTGCTTTGATATGTTTAGATATATCTACTTATGCTTTGTGCTTATGATATGCGAGAATGTTATATATGATCGATATGTCCATGCTTAGTGCTTAATATGCTCGATCTGATATATTTATCTATGCTAAGTGCTTAAATACATTAGATTAGTGTGGATGTTGTGAAGCCTTGTTTTATCAACGAAGTGGATATTGATTGCATATTGAGGAACTGACGGTGCTAAGTGATTTATTAAGTAGTACAATCACAGATTTGTGTCCCAGCTAAGGTTGCAAACACCTGAGTCTTGCAACCACCCCTTCCTCTACCTCGAGTGAGACATCATCTTCTTCTCAAGTGTTGCTGAAAGGGCCAATAGTTAGGGATTTGTTGGTGTGTTGTTTTAGCGTTGAACCCCGATTCTGCCCCTATGCCAACATCACATTGTATTGGGAAGGTACTATAAGGAAAGGAAGTAAAAAATAAAAAGAAAAAAAGGAAAAAAGGAGGGTAATTGTTTTTTACCAATGGTGGTTTAGAGGCTCATGGTTTTAGTAAACCATTGGCCCATAGTATTTCCTTGGATCATGGTTTTGGAAAACTATTGGCCCATGCTTTTTTTTAAATATATATAATATTATTGGATAGATAAAGTAAAAGGAAGAAATCAAAGTCAATTTATATAGAAGGAGAAGTATTTCATAAGGAGTGTTTGAATGTTGGGAATTAATATTTAATTAATCTATATTAAAATATCAATATAAAAGTAAAATACAAGGTTAAAATAATCCTTACTTGCGTGTAGCAATGAAGATTTGAACATCTTCATAAGGGCATATTTGAACATCTTCCCTTTAGGTTCCTATGACTGTCTAATTGGGATGGATTGGTTGGACCAACATCATGCCATCCTAGACTATCATAAAAAGTCCTTTACTTGCTTGGATGAGGAAGGGACCCTAAGGAAGGTGCAGGGACTTCTCAGGGCAATTACCATCCGAGAAATTTCAGCATTCCAGCAAAAGAAATATTACAGAAAAGGGTGTCAAATATTTGCAGCACATATGGAAGAGACACCTAGAGATAAGGTGCCAAATTTGGAAGATTATGTAGTCTTGGAAAAATTTGAAGATGTGTTCAAGGAGGTACCATGACTACTCCCAAAGAGAGATATTGATTTCTCTATAAATTTAATGCCTGGAGCAGCTCCATTGTCAAAGACTCCTTACAGAATGAGTACACCAGAGCGAAAGGAGTTGAAAATGTAACTTAAAGATCTTCTGAAGAAGGGGTATATACACCCAAGTGTGTCACCTTAGGGTTCCCCAGTCTTGTTTGTGAAGATGAAAGATGGAAAATTAATATTGTGCATTGATTTCAGATAGTTGAATAAAGTGACTCTTAAGAACAAGTATCCTCTGCCAAGGATTGATGATCTTTTTGATCCATTGAAGGATGCCAAGATATTTTCAAAGATAGATTTCAGGTCAGGATACCATCATGTAAGGATTACAGAGGAAGATATCATCAAGACCGCCTTCAAGACAAGGTATGGTCATTATGAGTTCATAGTGGTGCCATTTGGGTTGTCAAATGCACTAGTTGTTTTCATGTGCTTAATGAATGGTGTTTTTCGAGAATATTTAGACAAGTTTGTCATTGTATTTTTAGATGAAATTATGATATACTCTAATTCAGAATAAGATCGTGAGAATAATTTGATAATGGTGTTGCAAGTATTAAGGGAGCATCAGTTGTATGCCAAATTGAGCAAGTGCTAATTTTATGAGAAGAAAATTCATTATTTGGGGCATATCATTTCAAAGGATGGGATAGTAGTGGATCCTGAGAAGATAGAAGCCATTAGAGAATGGTCAATGCAAAAGAATGTGACAGGGGTCAAATCATTCATGGGCCTTGTAGGCTACTATAGGAGATTTATTGAAGGATTTTCAAAGATTGCACACCCAATCACTTCCTTGCAAAGAAAGGGTGTGACGTTTCAATGGACATTGGATTGTGAAAAGAGTTTCCAACACTTGAAACAATTATTAGCAAGTGCTACAATACTAAGGATTGCAAACCCAAATGAAGACTTCATTGTATGCACATATGCATGTAAAGAGGGACTTGGTGGAGTCCTCAGTCAAAATGGGTTTGTTATATGTTATGAGTCAAGGAAGTTAAAGGAACATGAAAGACACTATGCCAGTCATGATTTGGAGTTGGCATCCATAGTGCATGCCTTGAGAAAATGGATACATTACCTAATGGGGAAAAGGTTTGAGCTAAGAAATGACCATAATGGTCTGAAATATTTATTTCATCAACCAACTCTAAATGTTAAGCAAAGCATATGGTTAGAGTTTTTAAGTGAATATGACTTTGATATAAAGCATATCAAAGGGAAAGAGAACAAAGTGGATGATGCAATCAGAAGAAGAGTGTATGAATTGCATGCTAACACCATTAGCATGTACCAATCAGATTTCAAAGACATAACTATAGAGGTTGCCAAATTAGATTTGCATTACAATGAATTAGTGAGAAAATTACAACAAGGTAATTTGCAACATAAAATTGAAGAATACAAGCTAGATAATGATGCAATTCTCATGTACAAGGGAATAATTTACGAACCAAATTCTTAGGAATTGAAAATTTTGATATTGAGAGAAATGCATAACGTGCCTTATGTTGGGCACCCGGGATATCAGAAAACTATTGCAGCTGTCAAGAGCCAATATTATTGGCCATGCATGAAGAAAGAGGTTGTTGATTTTATTGACAAATGTTTGGAATGTCAAAAGGTAAAGGATGTGCATAGACACCCAACTGGTTTGCTACAGCCATTATCCATTACTGAGTGGAAATGGGAAGTTGTAACAATGGATTTCATCACTATACTTCCCAGAACAAACAAGCAACATGATTCTATCATGGTACTGGTGGATAAGCTTACTAAGGTTGTCCATTTTGTTCCAGTTAAGCTCACGCACAAGGCAACCAACATTGTTGATGTTTATATGAGGGAAATTGATATATTATATGGCATACCCAAGACAATTGTGTGTGACAAAGATCCAAAATTTACCTCAAAATTTTGGAAAGGATGATTTATGTTGGTCACTATAATTGATTATTAACTAAACAATCAAGTGTTACATAAATTGTCAACCTAGGGAAGTATGTTTATTTCAAAGGCAATCACACACTGTATATGCCCAATCTCAAAAGAAATCTAGAGTTGTAGTAGAAGTACACTAATCACACCTTGCTTTGAATAGACTGAAGTTCTACTTTGAATTACAGAAAAGCAGTCTATCTATTGCAGAGTTTGATATTCAAAGGAAAATAATTATCAGAAGAATCCTGAATTACATTAAGAAACAACAACCTAGGAAAAGAAATCCTTCATCATACTGCAAGGGAGACTAACTATT
>ML811162.1:8418-23399 GCA_009831015.1 Picea engelmannii | reverse complement strand
AAAATGTCTATTGAGCGATAATTTATCTCTTTTTCGGTCTCGTCAGACTACTTTACGAAAAAGGAACTGAGAGAGTTCTCTTTTAAGTGTTTTTCCAGACTCTATAATCATGAAAAACCTTCGAGTTTTCTGTCTTTGGACTCGCTAAAATGAACATCGACGGGCCCATACGGGACCGAACCCTTACTTCTTCCAGTTCGTTAAACAAAGGAAGAGGAACTTACCGAAGGTGAGTTATATCGAGCATGTGTTACCCTCCTCGATCTTGTTAAATTAAAAAGAGGTACTCGTCTATCTAGATGGGGGAAAAAATTGAAAGAAGCAGGCCAAGCAATTTTGTGAGAACATTACCAAGTAACTCTTAGAGTCGCCCTTGAACACGACACTTTGTCTTTTGCATCCGCTGAACCTATGCACTGAGCCAATCCTTTGAGTTTTTTTCACTCCTTTGGGTCGCCTGACGTAAGTCACAGCATCCACTGCATCATAAATATTTGGTCCATGTCATGTTTCTGCTATTGTGCCTCAGTGTTCAAGGGAAGTATCCGCCTTGAGAGTCAGCCATCACAAATATCTTGTCTCAATACCCGTGTTAGTCCATGTTCATGTGATCTACCAATTACATCTCTATGTCCATTTCGTGTCGTTGATGGGGGATACATCAAGGCCCTCCTTCGACGAATCTATTCCTATCGACTTCAACACATTATCCGGGAACTAGGCTTAGAAACCAGTTAGTACTTTAGGACCTGCATGCCTCAATGGCAAGCCTCCTCGCATCCGACAGTGGGTTTACATCACTGACCTATGATCGGATGATTCCACGGATGTTCGACTCCATCTCATCCATTCAAATTCGTTGTAATGTAGTAGAGTACCTTGGGAATCATTGACATTAATGGTGATCTCCCTCGCACTTGTTAACGGTTTACATCATTGACTGGTAATCAAGTGGTTTCTACCATGTTTGACCTTAGGACATCTATTCACATGGTTAGATTCGTACTACATCGGGATCGGTTAGAAGACCCTGGGTTGAGTGATCACTTTGATATGTGCTTTGCCCAGGTTGCGAAGGAGTTTCTCTTGAACAATGACACATATAATGTGACATAGATCCACTTTGTATTGGTCGTGGCTATGTCTTGTCATCTCGTAGATCCACTGTGTATTCTTCGTGGCTACGATCAGTTCAGGTCATGGGAGTATAGATCCGCAGTGTATTTTCAGTGGCTATACCTTTTTATCAATACAATTATGGATCCGCAGTGTATTTTATGGCGGCCATATCTTGCAAGTCTTGATCACCCAAGCATAGGTATGCCTGCCTTGGATTTGAAACATGTCATAATATTTTTTGGATGTTTGTGTGCATCTTTTGTCAGGTTCTCTGCATCTATACCCTTGCTTGAAAGTCTACAAAGCATTTCAGTTATCAGTTCATGTCTTCTAACTTTATACTTTGGGGGCCAATCTGTTACATGTCAAAATTGCTCACTTCGATAGTGTCGCAAGTGTTACAACCTTAATTACAACCCTAATTACTTAACCGAAAATAGAAAACCATTGGCAAAAATTGTGTGTCGAAAAATCACCCAACAATGGACATGAAAATCGAGGCGACAAGAAAAAGTGAGCCAAAAGTGAAACATGTTTCTTGAGGAAAAACAATTTCTTGGGGGCACTACCCCTAAACCTCCCTATGCACCTGATGCAATGTAGTAGACATTGCACCTAGTCATGCAAAGAATATAACACACACCCAACATCCTCCCACTTGTTGTTTTCTTTGCATACAGGGGGTTACAAAGTTACATAGTCAACAATCCAAGGTAGAAATGCCCATGGATCTTCTACACCAAGATAACTTCTCAGTGCTCACAAATTTTGTTAATGAATATGAAACATTCCTCAAAGTGTCCACCTTCATTAGCAACACTTTCGTTTCTTCAACCATGTCTCTCACAAAGTGATATTGAATATCAATATGTTTTGTATTTGAATGATAAGACAGGTTCTTTGCCAAAAAAATTGCACTCTGATTTTCACAACCTATCCTTACAACTTGATGTACAAACCCAATACTTGAACACAATATTTGTAACCATATTGCTTCCTTACTTCCATGAGTGGTTTTCGTGTATTCAGCTTTTGTAGTTGAAAGTGTGACTACAACCTGTCTTTTTCTCATCCAACTGATTTATCCTCCAAATAGGTTAAACACATACCCTCTTGTAGATCTCATACGATCCAGATCTCCAGCCCAATCTACATCCACAAAGCCATGTATGTCCAACACTCTTTCCAATCCTGTTCTTCCTTGGTATCACAATCCATAGCTAGCAGTGCCACGCAAATACATGAAAACCATTTTTATTATTGTCCAATGGTCCTTCTCTAGTTTTGACATATACCTGCTCAAAACTCCCACTGCATGTGCAATGTTTGGTCTAGTACAAACCATTGCATACACCAAACTTCCAACTGCACTTGCATATGGAACATGAGACATGTCCTCCTCCTCTTCATGTGTCTTGGGATACTTATCCACAGATAACTTTACATCAACACCAATAGGGACCTTGACCAATTTATATTCTTGCATACTAAACCTCTGAAATATTTTCTCGATATATATTCTCTGATTTAACCATAGTTTCCTCTTTTTCTGATCTCTTTTAATTGTCATGCCGAAAATGAAATTTGAAGCATCAAGATCCTTCATTTCAAATTTAGAAGACAACTGAGTTTTCACATCCTGGATAATCTCCTTGTTATTTCCTATCAACAACATGCCATCCACATACAAGACCAAATAAATCAAATGATCACCAATTAATTTAAAATACACACAACGATCCTCTTTGCTTCTTGTGAAGCCAAGTCCCAACATATAAGTATCAATTTTTTTATACCACATCCTTGGTGAATTTTTTAAACCATACAGGTACTTTTTTAGCTTGCATACCATCTCCTTCTTTCCCTTCACAACAAAGCCTTCTCATTGCTTCATATATATTTCTTCTTCCACATCCCCATGTAGGAATGTTGTCTTCACATCAATTTGTTCTACTTCAAAATAAAATGCAGCAACAATAGATAAAAAAAATCTTATAGAAGTTAACTTGGAAACATGAGAAAAAATATCACCAAAATCAATTCCCTCAACTTGGGAATAACCCTTTACTACTAACCAAGCTTTTCATTTCTCCACTTTTCCTTCTACATTTAGATTCTTTTTAAATACACATTTTCTGCCAATGGGGTTTCTTCTAGTTGGAAACTCCACTAGATCCCAAGCCTCATTCTTATCCAAGGCTTCCATTTCTTCATCCATGGCATTTTTCCAGAGCTTTCCATCATCTAAATCCACTACCTCCCATATAGTTCTAGGATCATCATCAATAATATACAAAGAAAATTTTGAATGAAAATTAGATGGAGTATACCATTCTGGTAGTCTTCTTTCTCGAACCGATCTCCTCTGATTCTGGTAGTATGAGGATCTTCTTCTGATTCATGCTCTTTTGTAGAGTTTCATTCGTCATCCTTTAAATCAAACTCTATTTTCTCTAGTTCTTCCTTACTTGGTATGACTTCTTGTTTAACAACATCCTTAATTTCTCTAAATACCACATCTCATATATACATAAACTTCTTAGTTTCTAGGTTCCAAAGCTTATAACTTTTTATACCATCTTTATACCCAATAAAGATACACTTTTCATCCTTCTTATCTAGCTTACTCATGCTTTCCTTTGGAACATGAACATAGGCCTCACATCCAAATACCTTGAGATGTGCGAGAGAAGGTTTCTTACCAGTCCATACCTTTTGTGGAGTCTTGTCATCCAACACTTATGAGGGTGATCTGTTGACCAGGTAACATGCAGTACCCACTGCTTTTGCCTAGAATTATTTCCCTAACCTAACACCATTGAGCATGCACCTTTTTTTTTCCATCAGTGTCCTTTTCATCCTTTCTGCAACTCCATTCTATTGACATGTATATGGAGTAGTCTTCTGCCTTTCTATACCGCACTTCTTACATAATTCTTCAAATTCATTCCTACAGAACTCTCCTCCATTATCTGTCCTCAACACCTTAATTATTTTATTTGTTTGATTCTCAACAAGAGCCTTAAAATATTTAAACCTATCAAATACTTCATATTTATTCCTAAGGAAATATATCCCATTATTCCTCGAGAAGTCGTCTATAAATGATACATATTACACAGATTTTCCCAATGATCGAACCGACACAGGCCCAAACACATCACTATCAACTAGCTGTAAAATTCCTTCTGCCCTCATTGCACCAGAGGGGAATCTTACCCAAATCTACTTCCCAGACACAAAATGTTCACAGAAATCAAAATCCAGAGAGTAACTAGACATACATTTACCGTGTAGTAGTCAAAGACCCTTCTCTCTAATATGCACCAGTATTTGATGCCACAACATAACCTTTTCTCCATAGACTATAAGAGTTATTTCTTCTTCAAATTCAATATCAGGAACAATGTAACTATTACACCCATCAATAATAGTGCTTCCTTGAAGCTTATACAGAGTTCCAAACCGAACTCCCTTTAGCAACATCATTGCTCCTCGAACCATCCAGGATGTTTCCTTTTAAAATAATTTTTTTACCCCTGCATCGTCCATTTTATTTACAAAAATCAAATTTATGGCCAATCCTGGGATGTGAAAAACACCGATTAGTGTTCTAATCCTTCCATATATGATCCTCAACTTGACTTTTCCTTGACCTTTGATTATGGTTGTTGAGTCATCACCTAGGAAAACATTACCTCCATCATACCTTTCATATTCACATAACCACTCCCTGTGGGGAGTCATATGAAATAATGCACCTGAGTCAACCAACCATGCCTCATGATCTGCATGTGTGCTTGAAGAATCCAAGTACACATCCCCTCCTTCTTCCTTGGAGGTTTTTTCTTCTGTAGAAGGAGATTCTTCAGATCCCTTCTTTTTCTCAACTTTGGATTTACACTACTTCTTGTAGTGACCTTGTTTTCCACATCTCCAATATACCTTTACAAACTTTTCGAGAGACTTAGATATCCCACTTGAGGACTTAGATCTATTTATTTCCTGGGAGCTTCTTCTTGCAAATAATGCATCTGTGCTTTATCCTTCCATGTTCTTCTATCTCATTTCCTCTGACAACAAGGATGAGACCACTTCATCAAACTTCAAGGAAGTTGTATTACTCCCTATGTCCACAACCAAACTCTCCCACGAGTCTGGTAAAGAGAAAATTAAACCGATACACTTATCTTCATCTGAAATTTTAATCTCAATAAATACTAATTGACTTAGCAAAGTGTTGAAGGCATTCAAATGCTCTGCCCCCGAGTCTCCATCTCTCATCCTCAGGTTATACAACTCCTTTCTTCAGAATAGTTTATTTACCAGGGACTTGGATTGATACAACCTCCCCAACTTATCCCATAAATATTTGGTTGTAAATTCATCTGACACATTCAATAATATTGAATCTGAGAGACACAGTCAGATTATGCTCTTCGCCTTCCGATCTAACTTTTTTCATTCATCTGTTGAAGTTCACGTAGGTGCAGTACCTATATATTCCACCATGATCCACTGATCTCTATCCACCAACAAATATTCCATCTTGAGCTTCCAAAACTCAAAACTTTTCCCATTAAACTTCTCAATCTCCATTTTCGAACTGCTCGCCATTTCTTTTCACCTGAAAAATCAATACCACAGATCTCCCACTGTAACAAGGCTTATCACAGTCCCGAGCCAAAGCATTGACCACAAAGGCGTCCCCCTGAAGCCAACAAAGATCTGATACCAAATGTAGATTTTAACCTTGTACAGTATTTTACTGCAAAGATATTTTCAATAAAAGAACATAAAAGATACAATGGAAAATACACACATTTCACAAAGATTTTTCCCCTGGAAACCCAAACCAGGAAAACTAGCATATCTTATATTCATTCATAGTGATACATTGTTTACAATACAATATACATATAGGAGCTAGCGACAACCAATCCCCTAAACCAATGACCTTGATTAGTCAACAACCCTAATTCCTTAACCAGAAATAGAAAACCATTGACAAAAACCATGCGCCGAAAAACCACCCAATAATGGACACGAAAATCGAGGCAAAAATGAAACACGTTTCTCGAGGAAAAAAATATCGAGGGGGGGGGGATAGAGGCCCCCCTCAGGTAAATCCATAGAGAGCTAGTCATGCAAAGAATATAACACACACCCAACACTAATATGCCATAGGTATCAGGTAACTCCATAGAGAGTGTCTTCTCCTTTACACTTGCGTTATTTCCATACCATAGAAAAGAGAGCAGAGCAACATCACCTTCTAGCTATTTTTTCTCCCGTAAGGGTTTCCCATAGCAAATCTGTGTTATCATGTGGATGGTGTGTGATTGTGTTTCATTGTTCTCTATTTTCCACATTTTATCTATTTCATGCATAAGCATAAAATAAGTAACTAAATTTTTTGGAATCTAAAGGAATTTAACCTTTATAGTGTAGATTTCATTTTTATTTATTAGATATGTTGTAACGAACTGTTCTAGTGGAATATCCATGATATTTTAACAAGGGACTACTATGTTCTCTCTATATCTTTGGAAAGAGATTACTTTGTTGAATGTATATGGGCCTTATGTGGAAAAGATAGAATACTAGGACACGTTCTTTATCATGGATTGGATATAATCTAGGCTAGTAGTTGTGGGAGGAGACCTGAATTTTATTGTATGGGCCTCAGAGGTATGGGGACCAACTACTGACCAGAATCTGGACCAGGGGTCAACATTTTGCTCAAAAATCAAAGTTCTTGGAATTGACTCAAAACGAACGGGTGTGTAGCCCTCATCGTCACAAACCCAACGCAACTCATTCGGGTTCAAATGGACGTCGAATGACTGAGATATCGCGTTCTATTCCAATCGTCAAACAAGCAAAAAAAAATTGTTGACTGTACAGTCTGTACAGTCCGTACAGCTGATGTGGCAGAGGCTGTACAGCTGACGTGGCATGTCCCTACACTAAGGTGGCAGTTGGTGATGTGTCAATGCTGAGTTGGTAGTCTGGGCGAATCATTGGTGGACACATGGCATCTTTTTGTCAAATGGTTTGGTGCCATGTGGCCCAGGCATGGGCTGCCACGTGGCACCATGGTAAAGGTTTGTTGTGTTAAAAGTTTATGGAGTCCGTGGGATTTGGACCCCAGACCTCCCACACGACTCAAAGTCTTTGCAAAGTCTACCCAACCGGTGCACCACACTGTATTACTTATTATATATATGTTGTTATATAAATTTAAATTCGCATATGTTTAGGTTTGGAGTGGGGTCCGAGTTGGCGCTTATCCTCAACCCCTGTTTCTATGCACACTCTCATGTGACCACTACACAGAGTTTTGGCGTGGATTTGGATTTTCAAATGGTTACAACACCCCATTATCCTGACACTTGGTGCATCCGCATTTGGACACTTGTCCATTACACATTTTCTCTTGGAACCTATCCCTTTTGTGCGAGAAACGAGGTCACATGGTGACCCATATGTCCACAGGTTTGGCGGTTAGGGGCTAGGGGCGCCCTAACCATCCTACAGTTCGCACCATTATGTGGTTGTGCCTGGTGCTAGGTTTTAGAATGAGATTAAGGGCATGAGCTAGGTTGGACGTACAGAGGTGCATTTTGGCAAACCAGAGACAACAATCTTAAAGGAGGAAAATGGCAGGAGGCCTATCTTCTTCATTTTTTGGCCAAATTAGGTGCCAAAAAAGCCCAGCTAGGGGTTTTTGGATGTTCTGAATCCATTGGCACTATTTTCAAAGTCATTTGAAGACTTATTTTGCAGGTTTTTTCACCATTGAAGTTTCAGAGAGCTCTAGGGAGCTTGAAGCCCTCATAGATGGAGGCCATGCTTAGATGAGCCCAAGTCTATTTTCTTTGATTGAATACTCCATTTTGGATAATTGTTATGCTTTGAACACATTGGGATAGGTTTCAGAGGCATTTGAGGACTTTTACAGGTGTTTTTTCCATAAGGAAGCTCAGGGAAGTTGAAGGCCACATGTAGAAGAGGTCATGCCCGGATGAGCCATGATCCGTTTTCAGAGTTCTATTAGTCATTTCTAGGGTTTTTATGTATTCTGAACCCAATGGTTCACAGTCTGTAATTCCTCGGGAGGGATTCTAATCATATCCCAATCATAATGACAATAGCCCCTTCCCAAGATAATCCTTCTAGTCCCTTGAAGATGAATCCTAAATGGATAAAATATAAGAGTTTTATGAACAATATTAAAGAGGCATGGGAGACTTACAATGAACTTAAGAGAGTCTATTTCTATGTAGTTCTACCAAAAACCCGAAGAAATCAAAGAAGGTATATTTATAATGAGACAAAGAAAAGAATAAAAAAGATGAAAAACCCCTCAAGGAGGTGGAGGAATATTTGGAATTTCATTACAATAATGATGGTTTTAGGTTTTCAAAGGTCAAAACATTGGAAAAAAAAAGAAGGAAATTCCTCTGGGAAAAAGAGAAAGAATGTAGGCTTAAAAACAAAGCATTATGGATCTAGGAAGGAGATGAAAATACAAATATTTTTCGTAGATATGACAACTACAGGAGGAGTATTAATTTAGTTTGGAGAATTGAAAAGGAAGATAGTATATGTGATCACTGGTCCTTGACGGCTCCTCTCAACACCCAACCCGGCGACCACAATTGCGCGCATCCCATGCCTAAACATAAAGAATGTTTGAGAGGGAGGCCATGGCGGGGTTCTCCCTGGAAACCTCAACGATGAGAAAGAGTGTTAATGCACACACTCGGGCTTCGCATTGTCTTATGGCGCTGTTACTAGTCTTTGTTCATTGTCTTTGTTGGTGGTTTGATGGGATTTCACGAAGGACAATTCCATAGCCTGCAGTTCCTGGATTGACCTTAGAGGCCCCATCAAAGTTCAGCTTGAGGAAACCTTCTGCGGGAGGAGACCAGAAGGAGGGGATACTAGAGGGATGGGGCGGGGTAGAAGAAGGTCGTGCCTGAAGGTGAGAGGATTGAGTCCAGAACCGAATGATGGGAAGTTCATCTGGATTGTTGTTATCATCCTCACCGGGTCGTGGCTGAAGATGGAGAGTCTCTAGGATGTTACGATAGAACTGATGCCAATAGTGTTTCCAGGGGTGGGAAAGACCTTTGAATGTCCTTCTATTCCTTTCTTTCCAGGTTTTCCATAGAATAAATCCCAGTAGAAGTTGCCAAACATGATTGAGGAGGGGGGAGCAGAAAGTTTGGTCCCTCCAGTTTGTAATGGTCGCAAGGATGCTATCTCTGCTGCGGTCTGAGGTGCGAATAATAAGTGCTGCTTGATCCCAGATTTGAGCAGTATATTGGCAGGAGTTGAGAATATGGTTCATTGTTTCCTCTGCCTCTCCACAGAGTAAGCATATAAAGGGACCAACAAATCCCCTTTTCGATAGGTTATCCCAGGTTAGGATGCTGGAGTGAGTGACAAGCCAGAGGAAGAGGGTGATTTTTGGCCAGTGCATAAGACTCCAGAGCTTGCGCCACACTTTCGTGTTAGGGAGAGGGTCTACATGCGCTTTGAGATGGTACGCTTCCCAAGTGTTGAAGGTTCCCCGTGGTCTATATCCCCATCTTAAGATATCATCTCCTACTATTTTGGGAATTTTCTGTTTCGTCATCTCTTCGTGCCAAGGAGCTAGATCCACATCGGCCTCCAGCTCGATGCTTTCCCTGTCCAGGTGCCATCGGTGCCAAGTGTCTTCCCGGGGGTTGTCTTGCCAATAGTCAGCTACTTTTGTCAGGCCTGCCTGGGTGGTTTGAGTACAGATATCATGGGCCCAGTCCTCCTTAATCAGAACCAGCCATTGTTGCCAGGAATATTGCCAAAAAAGGGTCTCTTTTCCATTCTTGATTTCCCAGAAGGCGTGCTCAGTTACCAATTGTCAATTTTGCCTGGCTGCTATCCATATTAAGGAGCCCGGGTTATCCTCATTCCAGCGGATAAGGTTCTTTTCTTCCACATTTGGAGCATATTTCTTCCTCCAGAGTCGGGCCCAAAGGTCCTTGGGGATTTTTAGCCAACGCCACCAGATTTTGGCGCTTAGCACCTTGTTCATGATGAAGGGGTCTCTTAAACCCAAGCCGCCTTGCTCCTTGGGTCAACAGAGTTTTTCCCAACTGACCAAAGCTATTTTCTTTCCTGTATTGAGGCCTTTCCAGATGAAGTTTCTTTGCAGGCTTTTAATAGTGGTAAGTACAAACTTCAAAGCATCCAAAGCAGATAAGGAATAGATCGGGAGGGCCTGGAGGATGGCCTAGAGAAGAATGAGGAGACTGGGTAGGTTTAGAGCTCTATAGGTCGAAGAGGAAAGCCTTTTGGAGGAGGATAAGAGGTGCTCCCAAGAGGAGTTCCGGAGTGCATTGTCGATCAGGGGGATGCCAAGGTATTTGGACAGAAGGGAGCTTATGTTGAAACCGATAAGGCCAGAGATGTGGCGCTCGACTGGAATAGGAGTGTTAAAGAAGAATATTTGGGATTTATCCTTGTTGCAGTCCATCCCCGAAGCGTCCGAGAAAGTTTGAAGGATATCCAATATGGAGCTGTCTTCCCGGACAGTGGGGCTACCCATCAGGAGGGTGTTGTCAACAAATTAGTTGTACGAGATAGGAGGGGAAATACCATGCAAAGGAAGACCTGTTAGAAGTTTGTTTTCAATAGCTGCATGGATGGATATACTAAGGCCTTCGGCCATAATAATGAACAGAAACGGAGATAGGGGATATCCTTTCCTGATCCCTCTGGATGGGGAGAAGGGCCTTGATGGGACGCCATTGATGAGAAGAGAGAATAAGGCTGAAGAGGTTAGATTCACAATCCAGGTTACCCAGCGCTGATCAAATCCAAAAGCTAGAAGCATTGCTCGCATGTATTCCCAGCTAATCTTGTCAAATTCTTTAGAGAGGTCTAATTTGAGGAGAATACCTGGGGTCTTGGTCTTCTGCAGAGAGTGGATCACCTCATGGGTGAGGATTACGTTGTCTAAGATTTGTCTGCCCTCAACATAGACCGATTTCTCTGGGGATATTATTGTAGGTAAGATGGGCTTGAGTCTCCTGGATATCACTTTTGTCAGAAGCTTGTAAATGACATTGCATAATGCTATCGACCTGAACTGCTTGGGGTGGTGTTCCTACCCATCTTTAGGAATTAAGGTTATGAGGGTGGCATTGAGATCCTGGAGGATCTGGCCGGTGGCTCGAGAATCCTCTAAAATTTCCCATACTTCTGTTCTGATCAGCGGCCAGCAATGGTGGAAGAAGTCGCTTGTGAAGCCGTCTGGGCCTGGAGCCTTATCCTTAGGGGTCTCCTAAAGTGCTTGGTCTACTTCCTCTATTGTTATTGGCCGGAGAAGGGTAGTGTTTTGCTCCGGGGTGATGAGGGAGGGCACATGCCGGGTGACCTTGTTGATTGCTTCATGTCTGTCTGCCCGAGGTTCTGTGAGGAGGTTTTGAAAGTGGCCTATCAAGGTATTTTCCATATCCCCATGGGAGTGTACCATGTCCCCGTCATCTGAGATGAGATGCGTGATCTTGTTGGAGTGTCGTCTTTGGATTACAGTCCTGTGGAAGAATTTGGTGTTGCGCTCCCCTTCCCTAAGCCATTGCACCCGCGATTTCTGTTTCCATAATATTTCTTCTTGCCTTCTCCTGACTTCGAGCTGCTGATTTAATTTTATTTCCTGAGCTTTAAGCTCATTTGTGAGTCCTTGTAGTCTGATTTGATGTTGAATCACTTTCAATTGCGCCGAGAGCTGTTTTTGAGCATCAAAAATGTTGCCAAATGTATTCTGGTTCCATAGTTTGAGAGTTTGCTTGAGATTCTTTAACTTTTGCTAGAATTTATACATTTTGGATCCGTTGGGAACCGCTGCCTCCCTCCACCAAGCTTGGATGTTTTCTTGGAAATCCAGGTGGTCTAGCCAGAATTTCTCAAATATGAAAGGTTTCTTACCAGGAGTAGCTGGGATATCCATTCTCAATTGTAAGGGCCAGTGATCTGACCCAGAGAAGTTTAGGATATTCGATTCCATTGCGGTGCCTTCCATCATAAGAGATTCTGATATCAGGAATCTGTCCAGCTTACAAGCAATTTGGTGTATACCGGTTCTTCTATTTGTCCAAGTGTGCAAGCCATTGTTGGTGTCCAAATCAATTAAGTGAAGCTCGTCTATGAGAGCATTAAAGTCACCGGATTCCTTATCCAGGCGCCTTGAGCCTCCTCTTTTTTCCTCCGGGCTGCAGATGATGTTGAAGTCACCACCAGCTATCCAGTTTTTGTTCCGTGCTATGCTAGCAACATAACACAGGCTCCCGAGGAAGGCCTTCTTATCCCTTGGGCTGGCTGGGTTGTAGACATTGGTCAGATGTCCAGGCCTATTTGAGCCTATAAGCCTATAATCAGCTGTGATGGACCATTTGGTAGTGATGAAATTTTCCAATAGTATAGCATTGGTGTTCCATAGTACAGCCAGACCTCCAGCTGTTCCTGTGGCATCTATAGCTACTGTCATCCCTTGTTTCCAGCAATAGGGTAGTAGCTTGTCAATGTCTTTTGAAGTACATTTTGTTTCCTGTAGGAGTAAAATTTCTAGTTTTTCTGCTAATATCAGATCCCATAGCAACTTTTTCTTGCTACATCCATTGAGGCCTTTGATATTCCAAGTGATGATCTTCATGATGACGGGGGAGTAGGGAGAGGAGGGAAGTTGTCCGAAATCAGGTTAATTTGTCTTGAGTTTACCATAAATTTCCCTATTTCTTGTATGAGTTTGTTGGTGGATTTACGACCTCTTTTCTTTTCGTCTTTCTGGGTTTTGGTGGGATTCTTTGATTGACTTCCCTAGATTCCCAGGCCTTTACTGGCTCGAGCTGAGGACCCAGGTGAGGAGTTGAGGAATACTTTGTGGACCTTTCATAGTTGATCTCTAGGTATGGTATAGAGTTTTTGTTGCCTATAGGCATGCTCGAGGTGCTCCAGATCCACCCTAGCAAGGTCTTTCTCTTCTAGCTCCATATCTGCCTCCCCTTCTTCTGTCTCTTGCAAATCAAGATCCATGTCCGGGTGGGCTAGGTCAGGCTCCTTGACCTGGCTCTGTCGTTCTGTTCCTTGACTGATAGATTGAGGTACATTGCCCGGAGAGGGTGCAATGGGGTTTGCAGGATTTATGGGGTTTTCTGTTTGGTCTTACAATATGGAAAACTTATTACTAGTTGAGGGATCTTTGCTTACCTGAGCCGGTTGTTTCCTTCCTCCTTGACACCTTTTCCCCACTGGTTGTACGAAGTCGTTCTTGTCCTTGTCGTTTTCTGGGTTCCCTTCTTTTTGAGTCGTGTTGAGTGGGCATTCTCTGAAGAGGTGACCATGCTCGTGGCATTTCCTGCATCGGAATGGGATATGCTTGTAGTCAATGGTTTGAGACCAGTCCTCGTCATGATACTCCAGCGTGATGGACCCTAGGAGCGGCTTGGATATGTTCAGATACACACAGATTCTCGCATAAGAGGTGTAGCGTTGTTGCTTAGTGGCCTCTGAGGATTTGACATAAATGCCTATAGTGTTCCCAATGTCGGCCAAGACTTCTTCTAACCAGAACTCCTGGGGCAGGGAGTATAATCTGAGCCAGACCGGTGCGTGGGTAAAGTCTTCCTTCTCAGGGCTGAACTTCTCGGTCCAGAATCTTAAGAAGAGTCCCACCGAGTTGTAGAAATACGATCCGCCATCAAAGATGCGATTGTGATCCTCCAGGTTGTGGAAGATAATGGTGAAGAAACCCTTGGAGCCCAGTTGCAATTCATAATGCCCTTTCGTCTTCCACCAATGTTGTATCCATTTGATTAAATCTCGCTCTGAAGGCCATAGCCCTAGGAATTTACCCACCAAGGCGTAGTCCCTCATGTATTGCTTCTGCTCTTCTATTCGTGGTGAGCTAATGACATATTTCGGGGCTTGTGGAGCTTGTGGGATGCACTTACCCAACACCCATGGGGTTGACGCGTGGGCTTGGGCCACCTCCTTCCCTGGATATATATCCATTTCTCGATCTTTGAAAGTTCCTTCCTCTAGGAGCTCCACGTGTAGGTTTGGAGGCGGCTCAAAGGTTGGCCGCTTTGTCCCTTCTGTAGGACTACCATTTGCAATGATTCGGCTGTAGGAGGCGCCCGACGGCTCCCCCTCCTTGCGATTCATCAGCCCCAGTGGGGCGAAGGATATGGCTTCGCATAACAGGGCCACGGGGAGTCACTAAACCCTAGTTGCAGAGATTTGTGGTGGCATCTTACCATATATTGTATTGGTTATTAATATTAATAATTAATATTAATATTTTTTAATATTACTTTTAGTTGTAGTTTTAAATTGTTATTAATATTAACTATTAATTTTAATATTATCATTAATATTAATACTATTAGTTATTAATATTAATGATTAATATTATATGTCTTGATATCATTTTTATAATTATAGTTTTAATTTTATTTTTTATTGGTTTTTTATCATTTATTTGTTTTTCGTTATTTTTATTTTTTTAGGTGTTAGTATTTTTGTGATCCAATTCTATCATTTTTATGGTTTGTTTTTACTTTTTAGTATTAATTTAACTTTGATGCTTTCTTCTATAAAGACTTGTTGCCTTGATGATGGATCAATTCTAGATTCGAAATATTGACATGAAGATTGGATACTCTAAATCTTCCAAATAACTTTAGAATATTAAACATTTTTACCTTCTTCGCAATTCCAATTTTAAAGTTGAACCTTCAAAAGCTTCCTTTAATGGAATTCCAAGGATGGACAATCATATATAGTCACACAAAGTTTCAACCAATGTTTAG
>ML811161.1:316433-350584 GCA_009831015.1 Picea engelmannii | reverse complement strand
AAAGTAAAGTGACAAAGTCAAGGTGGATTATTTGAATAATAAAGAGAAGTGACAAAATCAAGAAATGATAAAGTAAGGTGACAAAATCAAGAAGGAATATTTATGGAAAGTGGTTAACCCTAAAAATAAGGAAAATAGGTTAACTGACCTAGAAATGGGCTAATATCATTTAAATGATAAATTAAAGTGACAAATTCAAGGTGGATTATTTAAATAATCAAGAGAAGTGACAAAATCAAGAAATGATTAAGTAAGGTGACAAAATCAAGAAGGAATATTTAAATGATAAAGTATTGGAGAACTTTCTATTTATGGAAAGTGGTTAACCCTAAAATAAGGAAAAAAAGGTTAAGTGACCTAGAAATGGGTTAAGTGATCTAGAGGATGAAAGTATAAATAAGATATAAATGGTCTCTTGCAGATCATCCTTTTTGTGGATCAATGGAGAGCTTCTTGTGAGAATATCTTTTGGAGTATTGATGGAGAGCTTCTTGTGAGAGCTTCTTGAGCATTTTTGGTGTGGAACACTTGAGAATATTGAATATCTATATGTGACTAAGGTAACCAAGGATATATAAGCCGAAATTCTGAGGAAAGTGAAGAAAAGAAGTCTGAAATGCAAGGAAGGATAAATTCTTTTGATGGTGCTTTCTAAGGTGTGTTATTTACAGGTCATCCCATCATTTTCACTATAACTTTTTTTTCTATAATGATTTAGATCCTAAAATTGATATTAAAGTGAGAAAACATATCCAAGTATCTATGGTTAAAAATTCATCTTGTGGGTCGTTGTATTTTGGGAGTTACACTCCGTGGAAAATAGGGTTTGTGACCAGTCCTGAAACTAGTCAAAAATAGGTGTATCGAGTAAAAAAGTCATAACTTCTTCATAACAGATCCAAATTTAGTGAGACCAATTGTGTTGGTTAGATTACAGTTTTTTGTATGCTCTGGAACAGTTTCATATCAAGTCAACAAACATTTCGTGCGGGGCACACTCTATAAGGTCACTCTCTAGAATAATCCAGAATTCAACAAGTTATGCCATTTTTGCTATAACACCTTTTAGGCGAGGTTACAAGTAGTGCCACTTGGAGGAATTGCAAAAAACACACTGAAGAACATTTTGTATCAGTTTCAGATCTTTATTCATTACAGGTACAAAGTTATGATTATTTCAATTTAGGGTTTTTGACTAATCCAAATCTAGTCATGGTTGAGACATGCAGTTGATGAGTTGGCACATACATGAGGTGTATATTTGATGATGTTGGTACATATTGATGAGTCATTGTTGATGAGTAGTTGACACATTATTGGTATATACCTGGTACATGGTTGGATGCACTTGTTTATGGTACAGGTTGATTACAGGTTGTTTGACACAGGTTGGTGCATGGTTGATGCTCTTGTTTATGGTACAGATTGATATCTGTTGAGGATTTTTGCCTCATCTCAGTTGGTGCTGAGAATGTAAGTTGAGTCTTGGATATAGAGCTGGTGCTCTTGTAGAGTTGTTTCTGAAAAACCCCCGGATTGAAGTCCATAATAAAAAGAAAAATTGTACATACATCTTGTGTTCCTTGTGGAGATGATTTGTTGATGATATATTGCTGATATATGTTGCAGATATGTATTCACATCTAACTGATTATTAATGTAAACAATGAGTAATGAGTAAATGTCAAATGCTAACTAATGAGTTTTGTGTAAGAGGGAAGTTTTGGGAAAAATATCCCCACACTCATTCACCCCCCCCTCTAAGTGTGGTAGGTGTGTCCAACAAATAGAACTTGAAAATCGATAAAGAAGATGTGACAAAACCACCAAACAACAAGTGTTATCAGTCAAGGAAAGATTTGATATATATATATATATATATATATATATATATATATATATATATATATATGTAACAACCATATGAAATGCTCAACAAAGACACAACAACACATCCATAAAATTCTTGCACCCACATAAGACATCAAATATGATATTAGAGTAAGAGAGATAACCTTCTATTGAATGATCAATGCTTCAGCTATCTCCTTTAGAAGGGGCAAAAACTATCTCAATTATTATATATATATATATATATATATATGTTTGTTGGTTCATATGAGGAGTACAAATTCTCTTTGATATCTCATCAAAAGTTGAAATTCTTACAGTAAATTCCTTGCATTATGAATATCATGAATAATAATGTTGTTAAGTGACAAAGTATGAAGAGCATTCATGCTTAACCACCTTATCAAGAACCCTATTGGCCCCCTCAATGTTTATTAACTCTTGCAAAGACCATCCATTAATTTAGTAAATGTTACAACATTATGATTGTAGCCCTTGGACACCATCTCGTCTAAAACATTGTAAGATTCCTCCCACCTACCTTCTTCACTACTTCAGTTTTTCTTCCTCCAATTGCATGTGAACCAAATGATTTACAACACCCATCTCTTTTAAGATTATACCCAATGTTAGATTGTCTATATAAACCCAAATGTCAATAATAATCATTGATCCAAGGAGTTAAAAATTCATTGGTTGCACAAGGGGTCAAGGGGCCAATAATGGTTATTAGCTTTCCATTGAATGGTACAAGGGGCCAATCTTCCCAGGTAATTGTTAATGTTATTATTGCACTTCCTTCATAAGCATCAATTTGCAAATTGTCGTAGGAATTGTTTTCTCTATTCTCTAATGGAACCTTTATTTAAAAACATACTGGTGATTCCCCATTCCCCCTACTATGCAAAACCAACCTAGAATTTCTTGCACCCTTCTAAAGTTTTAACCGTTAAAGGGGAAAATTGGATTAAAGACTTATTGTAAATATTATAACATCAAATTGGATTATGCACTAGTGATGATTCAATGAGTGTATTATATCCAACTACCCTATTTCTTTCAGAAAAAAAAATGGAGATTTGGTTAGGAGAAACAATCACAAACATAGTTCATTATCACAACTGTAGATTTTAGAAATTGTGTGTAATCACTCTATTGAATACATTGCAATATTTTTGTGTATACATCGTATTATCACAATTGTATATTTTAGAAATTGTGTGTAATCAGTTTATTGGATATATTTGCAAGAATTTTGTGTATAATGTCTGCGAGTTTTTAAATTTTTTTTTAATCTGTAAAAGTTCTTTATGTGATGTATGAAAGTGAAAAATGATATTTGTAGTTTAGTGGTTTCATTATTTTTATAGTAATTATGTTGTAAGGAATTTCACTATGAACCAATTATAAAGTGTCATTAGTCCTATTTGTTATTTTTGAATCTCCATGGCCATAAAATCACTTGTAAAGATCAACATGGAATTTTTTTCATTGGTGGTAGTTTTTTTTGTGTAAATAAAAAAGGGAGTTTCCTATTACTAATCTTTTAGAATACAAAAAAGCCACATGTCAATATTTTTCCACCTGTTCCGCATAATTAACGGATACCGGAATAGGTGGCAGACTATGATGTCAGCAAGTGGCAGATCAATTTCTTACTGAACTATTCTATGCATCTAACCCCGCCAAACGAAAACCATAGAAGGTGGCGGATCGAGTTCTTACTGAAATGTTCTATGCATATAATAAAAATGACCAACTGAAAAAATATGTCAGAACTGTAAAACTACATCATCACAGTACATAGAGCTGAGCTGAGAGTGTGTGAGGTGACCATAGAAAACAAATTACACATTAGCACTTGGGGGCATGTTGTTCGGAGCGCTGCTGAAGGGGTCATCCCTGGGCTGGAGCATGAAAGGCCTCACACAGGTCGGGGAACGCTGAGCTGCATGTACATTTGAGAAGGCATCATAGAGCATGTCAATCCGTTGGTGCATGAGGGTGTCCTGGTGTATCTGGTGATCCATCTGGTTCCTTAGCTCGAAGACGATCTCGACCTGCTCCGGATGGAAGAAAGGTTGTGGATAATGGAAGAAATCAATAAGAGCCATAAGTGGTGGAGGCGCCAAGACTAGGTGGTCATCCACCTCCACATCCAAGGTGTCCATATCCTCCACCGCCTTGACCTCCTCCGCCACTGTCCCAACTTGGATGTCTGTGTTCTGAATTGAGGCTGTAGAGTCCATATGGAGGAATTCCTCTGGGAATTCCTCCTCAATTATACATGTGGCCCCTTCCATGGCGGATGGGGCTCTTGTGCTTGCTGGATTATGGCTGGGGGTCTGCCAATCATTCGACACTGTGAAGAGGAGGGATTCCAGAGGAGCCTGGATGGGTTCCTCTAGAATCTCCTCCTCAACGTATGCCATTGGAGATGTTCTTGGTTTCTCCCATCATTGAGTCTGAGAAATGGATAGGGAATGCTCCAAGCCAAAAACAAGACTCACAAGCCATTATAGTTGCTAATATCTAGTTACGAAAAATTCTAGTTGCTAATATCCTTTTTATCTTTTGGTCATTGAGTAATTTTCTGCATTTTATTATCACACATCCATACTTTATTAAACATTGAGTAATTTGGTAAAGTGGGTTATCTCTTTACTTATTGCGGTTAGCTTAGATCTAGGAGCTGCTATGGAAGTCCCACTATGTATTACAATGGTGGTACTCTTTTAGTCCCTTTGACCTACTATTGTGGTCATTTTTTGGACATAAATAAAATTCTCTTATGTTATCTGACATGCTCTTGCAACCAATTTAAAAGTACTTCTTCAAATGCTACCAAAATATTATAATCACATTTGTACCTATGGAAGCACTCTGATTACTAAATTTTTTGGCCTACATGTTGTCAAGCTAGCTAGAGGGCATAAGGTACTTTATTAGGTTTCTTTTTCTACATGCAATGTCATATGATTGTCCTTATTGTAGGATAAAATTTCAATATTTGAGGTTTAACTATATATAGATCTTTGCAAATTCTATGAATAAGATTTTTTTTCAAGGTCTAGAGTATTTAAAAATGTTCGCGTTGTAGTAGTTGTCTCTAAGACCTTGTATTACAGTATTACCAAATGAAAAACTGTCTTTTCAAGTCCTTGTAAAGTTGAAATATCATCTCTAATAAATTGAAATGGGAAATTGAATAGGTACATTTTATATTTATAGGTAATATGTTCTACTCAGAGCTGCACATACATAGACGCTTTGATCTAAAAGGTTCATTTCAAGGTCGCTCAATAGAAAAAGTTGAAATTGAAGAAACAACAACTCTCAAGAATCTGGATTTGGACTTTGTCTTTTACCTTGAGCCATCTTGACGTCAGGCACTTATAATGCAAGTTCATTAAGCCTATGCTCTTATTGTCATGGGTGGTTTTTTCTTTTCTTTTGATCAATGGACATTTTACATTCATGGATTTTAAGTTTTAGACATCTTAAATTTGTTTGGATTTTGAAGATTTTTGGCATATTTCAATGCCAGCCTCTGAGGATTGGCAAGTAAAAGTACTGATGGATAACCCTTTATAATATTAGATGAAAATTTTTATCATTGAAAGCAAAGTGTATAACTCTTTTTCTTTGAATTTAAACCTCGTTAAAATAATTTGAATGTGCCAAAAGATTCTCAACCTGTCATCTACAAAAGTGATGAGTTCTGGAAAAGGATTGCATTTTCTTTGTGAGAAATTGTTGATTCATCATTTGGACAAAATTAAATAGAATATTGTGCCTTTATTCTTCATGTCCCTAGATAGATTTAAACTTAAAATTTGCATTTTTGTGGAAATTATCTTTTTAATCTACGAGTGTTAATTGTCCTTGAATTGTAATTGGAACCCAATCAGAGGAGGAAACATTCAGGGTTGTTAAGTTTTAGACATCTTAAATTTGTTTGGATTTTGAATTTTTTTGGCATGAATGACAACCTTTGAGGATTAGCAGGTAAAAGTACCGATAGATAACCCCTTGATAATATTATATAACATATTTGATCATGAAAGAAAACTGCATAATCCTTTTCATTTGAATTTAAACCTCCTTGTTTCCTTAAAAGACTTTGCATGTGCCAAAATATTCTCGACCTGTCATTGACAAGAGTGATGAATTCTGGAAAAGGATTGATTTTCTTTGTGTGCAACTGTTGATTCATAATCTGGAAAATTGTGCCTTTGTTCTCCATGTGCCGTGCCAGATATAAATTTAAAATTTTCATTTATTGTGGAAAATATCGCTTTATTATTTATATGCCACTGTCAGTGTCCTTGAATTGTAAATGGAACCCACCTAGAGGAGGAAACATGGGATAGACATCTTACAGAAAACAACACAAAATGTGGGAACTCCAGGAAATGGGGGAGTCTCAAGAAACATGAAAGGAAAATAACATCATAAAATAATATCTTTGAATTTCCAGACTATTGTTTCATCGTTCATCCACTTTAGTACACAAGTTGCATAAAATTCGGATGCCTAGATGATATAATTGTCATTTCTGTCTTTCATATCAGATTTGAAATATCAAATCGTTGTTCAAATTCATATCAAAACATAGGTTAAAAAATCTAAAAGGTGAAAATAGATCAGGAAGTTGTGCGCTAGTATCATAAGTACAAAAAAATGACTAATGGCACCATTGTAAATTAGAGAACATTTCCCTCCTTGTGCTTAAAAACACCACTATTTTTAAATGCTTGGTTGTTAACTGTTTTCACTGGATATAGTTTTTTATATGGTTTAGTATTTCTTAGGGTATATTGTAGTTCAATATTGTACTTGTGTTTTATTAGTGAATTTTTATTAATGAATGTTATAGATGTTTGGCAATTTTTTTTGCTCAAAAATCCTTTTATAATTGGCTCACCATACTGTGAATAAAACAATGATCAACATACTGTGAATAAGGGCATTAAATTTTATTTTATTTTTTAAATAAATATAGCTCTTCGTAAGAGCAACGACTTCAAAGAATTTTGCGATGAAATTTCTATACAATCAACAAATTTTTTTCGTCGATTGTATAGCAATTTCGTCACAAAATTCTTTCAAGTCGTTGCTCTTACGACGATCCCTTGGATAGATGATTTGTTGCAAGATTCTTCAGCTTGTCGCTCTTGTGATGATCTCTCTAACTTGTCTCTTGATGTAGGAGCATCCACACCTCATCAAGCGAGCCAGGGCGTGGAGAAAGACAGCTGGACAAGCCAACAAACTTCTTTTTGAAATCTACTTTGATAGTTGTTGCGCCAAGCATTAATGTAAAGAGTTAATGAACTGGACTTGTATTGTATTACGGATAGGAAGGCATTTATTAGTTTTAATGCTATTAGATAGGAATTTATTGTAGAATTGATTGCTTCAGATTTCGAGAGGGAAAACGGAATATAGGCACCCTCCTTTGTACATTGTATTAGGATTGAGAGAAAGCAGAGCAGAGCATAGAACTTGCAGAGAACACCCATGTACAGATTGAATTAATAGAAGAGAGTCGTTGATTCAGTTTCATGGTTTTTGTTGTGTCTCTGTGTTAATATTATGCTCATGGATGTTTTCTTTGTGTTATGCCCTTGCTTTTGAATATGCTGTATATGAGTCTTCAGGGTTTCAATTGAAGTTTGAGGAAGGAGAATGAGTTTCAATTGTTTCTCTGTCTGAGCCAGGAGATTCCTGCATAGAGTGCAGTCGAATTCATCCGCATAGAGTGCATTGATGAGGCTCAGCGATTAATCCCTCATTCTCGTTTGCCCAGAGTTGAATTGGGTTCTTTCGAGTCGTGCAGGGGAAGTGCAGGTTGAAAGAGAAGTCTCAGCAGCTAGTCTGAGAAGAGGAAGGTAGGGACTACTGTGGCTGCGAATGCACAGAATCCGGGTGACTTCAACACTTGGAGAGTCGTTGAAGTTGAGCCTAGGAAGCGTGCGCAAGGGTCTCTGAAGGAGTCAGAGAAATTAAGCTCAGGAGGGATAGTTCCATGGTGAAGGTAGTGGGAACAGGCCCAGGAAAGGTTCGAATAGGAAAGGCTTTGAAGCAGAGGAGATCTTCAAGGCAGAGAAGCAAGAGCCATCGCATATCGACATTCGGCGTTTGTCGAGGGGAGGCGCAGACTCGTTGAAATTGTGAGTCGTGATTTCCCGAATCAATGGGAGCCGTCAATCAGAGCAGAAACACGTGGCACATGATCCTAAGGAGTCAGAGAATCGAGGTTCGACATTCGGGGTTTCTAGCAGCAAGGAAACTTTGCGTCATGGATTCGTGATCCGCGAAATCTCGACGGTGACGTGGCAGTGTGGGACCGTGAGGTCTAGTGGAGTCCAGGTGGCATTGTATCGGAAGATCGGCACCTCGAGGCTTGGGGTTTGGAAAATCAGATGGTTGGCATCGCAGGTAGCGATATCCCGACAGGGAGATCCCCGACTAGTGGAAAGCGTTGACCGTTGACCATCGACATTCAGGGTTCGGAGTTTCGATTTGAACGAGAACATGCACACAGGGTTCGCGATATCGTGAAGCCCGATTTCCCGAAGTGACTGTCGGGAGATCAAAAGAGTGTCCTGTGGGTGACAAGAAGTCCCGATACGAGATTCGAAGGGTATTACAACTCTTCGGGGCAGGAAGAAGAAGGTCCTGGTGAGAGCGGGTTGTCGCCGAGGGCAGCTTGCGCCAGAGTGGTATCAGAGTGGGATAGTATCTCTGTTTTCTGTAGTAGAGAAGAGAAGACATAATGCCGCCCAGAAGAGAGAGGCAGTCGCCTGATCGTGAGGACATGGATGCCTGAAGAAGGGGTAGGCCAGCAGGGAATCCAGAGATGGAACGCCAGATGAGAGATCTCTGAGCAAGGCTCGAGGAGATGGAAACTGCGTAAAGGCGTGGAGCTGGTGCAGTAGAGTTCAGTGATTCCGAGGTGGAAGAGGAAGCTGGACACGATGCAGAAGAAGTCTCAACAGAGGATGCCTCAACAGAGAGGTTGATCAGAGCCATTGCTAGAATGAGCTCGAAGACGAAGATGGACATTCCCGTTTATGAGGGAAGTTTAAATGCAGAAGAGTTGCTGGATTGGATCCGAGCACTCGACACCTACTTCGATTATGAAGATATCGAAGAGGACAAGAAGGTAAGGCATGTTGTCATGAAGTTGAAAGGACATGCAGCCTTATGGTGGGATGAGTTGCAGGCAGATAGGCGCTGCAAAGGAAAATAAAAAATTAAGAGCTGGGATCGGATGATTGCTAAGATGAAAGCAAAATTCATCCCCAGAGCTTACCAGATCAAACTGTTCAAGCGGATGCAGAACCTGAGACAGAAGTTGATGACGGTGAAGGAGTACATCGAAGAATTCTACAGGCTCAACATTTGAGCTGGTCATCGGGAGAGTGATGACGAAAAGGTGGCGAGATACCTGAATGGGTTGAGGTATGACATTCAGGGTGAGTTAAGCATGCTAACCATCAGGATGGTGGAAGATGCTTACCAAATGGCTTTGAAGGCCGAAGAAAAGTTGAGCCGAAAGAAAGGATAGTGAGGGCGAGGCAGAAGTCAGCCCAGAGGCAAGGCAATTGCCCAGGAAAGAACTCAGAAGCCCAAGGAGGAATGGCAGAAACCTCAGGGTAAAGTTTAGAGAGGTGGAACCTCACAACAGAGGCAGCAATATGCTGAGCCGAGGAGGCAGCATACAGAGCAGGGTGGCGGATATGCTGACGCCAACACAATTCCTCGTACCTGAGGTAGAGGAAGAGGCCGTGGAGGAATCATCACATGTTTTACATATGGAAAAGATGGACACAGAGCCGTTGACTGTCCAGACAGGAAGCCGGACAGAAGTGAAGCTCACATCACTGAGGCGCAGAGGCGTGATGTTGAGAGTGAAGATGCAGACAACGAAAGATCACTTGGGATGCATAAGATTCTTTTGACACCTGAGAAAGAGGTGGACAGCGTAGTGCAGAGGAGCAGACTGTTCAGAACGGCTTGTACAACCAAGGACAGGAAATGCAAAGTCATAGTTGACAGTGGGAGCACCGACAATCTCATTTCGACTGAGATGGTGGAAAAGCTAGAGCTGGAAACAACTAAGCACCCGAGTCCATATAAAGTCTTGTGGCTATAGAAAGGACACCGGGTAAGTGTCACAAAACAATGCTTAGTTAAATTCAAAATTGGGAATTACCATGATGAGATTCTGTGTGATGTTATTCCCATGGACGTATGTCATATATTATTGGGGAGACCATGGCAGTACGACCGAAATGTTGTTCATGATGGGAGGATGAACACATATACCCTGGAGAAGGATGGGAGAACCCATAGATTGCTTCTGATAAAAGATAAGGAAGTGAAGGCGGAAGTGAGAAAAAAAATACTTCTCATGAGTGGGAAGGAACTTCTCACAGAGATGGAGAAGAACGAAGATCCACAGTTCTTTGTTGTCAGGAAGCCAAGAATTGTCCTGACAAGAACAAGAGTGGACGACTTGCCGGAGGAGATTCAGGAACTGTTGGGAGAGTTCGCTGATATCATCGTGGATGAACTACCTCGTTCATTGCCACCAATGTGGAGTGTGAGTCACCATATTGACCTCATACCTGGAGCAAGTTTGCCGAATAAGGCAGCGTACAGGTTGACACCTCAAGAGAACGAGGAATTCAAGAGGTAGGTATAGGATCTATAGGACACGGGACTGGTCAGAGAGAGTCTGAGTTCGTGTGTTGTTCCAACAGTACTAAGTCCAAAGAAGGATGGATGTTGGAGGATGTGTACAGACTCCAGGGCGATTAATAAAATTACCATCAGATACATATTTCCACTGTCGAGAATGGATGACTTGATGGATTACCTGAGCGGGGCAAATTATTTTTCAAAAATTGATCTCAAGAGCGGATACCATCAGATCCGGATGAGAGAAGGAGATGAATGGAAGACAACATTCAAGACAAATGAGGGTTTGTATGAATGGTTGGTCATGTCGTTTGGCTTGACAAATGCGCCAAGCACATTTATGAGACTGATGAATGAAGTCCTGTGGGAATTCATCAGTAAATTTGTGGTCGTGTATCTGGACGACATATTAATCTTCAGTAAGACAAGGGCTGAACATTTGAGGAATTTAGCCATTGTGATGAGGAGGCTACAACAGGAGAAGCTGCTGATTAATTTGAAGAAGTGTTCCTTCATGCAGACATAACTCATTTATTTGGGTTTTGTGATCTCGGCAAATGAATTGAAGATGGATCCTGAGAAGGTGGACGTAATCAGGAATTGGCCATCGCCGAGGAATGTTTTTGAGGTAAGGAGCTTCCATGGGTTAGCTAGTTTCTACATAAAATTTATTAGAAATTTTAGTGGAATTAGCGTCGCAATGATGGACACAGTGAAGAAGCGGCATAAAGTTTTTTATTGGACAGCCGAGGCTGAAAGGAGCTTCAATCGTTGAAGTGAAAGATTATAGAGCAGCCAATTCTGGTGCTACCAGATTTTCAGAAAACATTTCAAGTGAAGTGTGATGCCAGCGGGTATGCTGTTGGAGGGGTCCTGAGTCAGGATGACAGACCTGTTGCATATTACAGCGAGAAGTTGGATGATGCAAAGATGAAATACTCCACATACGATAAGGAGTTCTATGCCATCATACAGGCATTGAAAAAATGGAGGCATTACTTGATGCCCAAAGAGTTCGTTTTGTACAGCGATAATCATGCATTGCAGTTTGTAAGTCAACAGGAGAAGTTGAACCAAAAGCATGCAAAATGGGTAGAGTACATGTAGAATTTCATGTTTGTGATTAAACACATTTCGGGGACTGCTAACAAAGTGGCTGATGCTTTGAGCAGGAAATGTTTATTGCTGCAGGAGTTCAGAGTCAAAACCTTGGGTTTTGAAAATTTAAAAGATATGTATGCAGGTGATGCGGATTTCGGGGAAGCATATGAAGCAGCCGAGAATCCAGTTCTCAGGGATCGGAGTCCATGGATGGACTTCATGATCCAGGAAGGATTGTTGTTCAGGGGCAATCAACAGTGCATTCCGAATTGCTCCATGAGGGAGAATTTAGTAAAGGAAAAACACAGCGGAGGCTTAGCAGGTCATTTCGGGCATGACAAGACATTCGCCAAGCTGAGTGAATCGTATTATTGGCCGGGGATGCACACTGATGTCAAACGGTTTGTTGACAGATGCAGGATATGTCAACATGCGAAGGGCCGAAAGTAGAACACAGGGTTCTATCAGCCATTGCCTATACCTGAAGGGCCATGGGAAGCCATTAGTATGGATTTTGTGTTGGGACTGCTAAGGACGCAAAGAGGAGTTGATTCCATCTTTGTAGTGGTGGACAGGTTTTTCGAAAATGACACATTTTATACCGTGTCATAAGACCAGCGATGCAACACACATCGCCAACTTATTTTTCAAAGAGATTGTGCGATTGCATGGATTGCCAAGAAGCATAGTCTCGGATCGGGATACGAAATTCATAGGTCATTTTTGGAGGACGCTATGGAAGAAGCTATGGACTGACTTGGCATTCAGTTCTTCTGACCATCCGCAGACATATGGGCAGATCGAAGTGGTCAATATAAGTCCGGGGGATCTATTGAGAATCTTGGTGACAGAGAACCATAGCAGTTGGGACGAGATATTACCACAGGCAAAGTTTGTGTACAATGATTCGGTGAATCGAAGTACAGGAAAGAGTCCATTTCAAATTTTGTATGGGACACAGCCGAGGGGAGTTTCTGAGCTCAGGGAGTCAGGACAGGCTGAAACAAGCAGTGCAAGTGCAAGGGAGTTTGCTGAGTTGATGCAAGAACTTCACGTGGAGGTGAAGCAACGACTGCAGAAGTCCAATCAGGAGTATAAGCGCAGAGCCGATCAGAGGAAGAGACAACTTCAGTTTGAAGTTGGGGACATGGTTCTGGCACACTTGAGGAAGGAAAGGTTCCCGAGGGGAACATATAACAAGCTAAAGATGAAGAAAATTGGGCCATGCAAAGTCCTGAAGAAATTTGGAGAGAACGCATACGAGCTTGAGTTGCCAGATGACATCGGGATATCTCCGATTTTCAATATTTCAGATTTATACCCATACAGGGCTGGAGACGCAGAAGCTGGGGCTAAGGAACCAGCGATACAATGGCAGAAACAATTGCCAGTTGCACAAAAAATGCAGATGGAGTTCATACTGGATAAAAGAGCAGGCATGAACACCAGGCGGAAACAGTATTTTGAATACCTAGTGAAATGGAAGAATCACCCAGTAAAGGATGCCAGCTGGGAGACAGAAGTAGTAATACAAAAGCATGGGCACACCGTGCAGGAGCTCATGGACAGTAGCCCATGAAATCTTTCGAGCCGAGGAGTATGATGCAGGAGCATCCACACCTCATCAAGAGAGCCAGCGCGTGGAGAAAGATAGCTGGACAAGCCACCAAACTTCTTTTTGAAATCTACTTTGATAGTTGTTGCGCCAAGCATTAATGTAAAGAGTTAATGAAGCGCACTTGTATTGTATTACAGATAGGAAGGCATTGATTAGTTTTAATGCTGTTAGATAGGAATTTATTGTAGAATTGATAGCTTCAGATTTCGAGAGGGAAAACAGAATATAGGCACCCTCCTTTGTACATTATATTAGGATTGAGAGCAAGCAGAGCAGAGCAGAGAACTTGCAGAGAACACCCATGTACAGATTGAATTAATAGAAGAGAGTCTTTGATTCAGTTTCATGGTTTTTGTTGTGTCTCTGTGTTAATATTATGCTCATGGATGTTTGCTTTGTGTTATGCCCTTGCTTTTGAATATGCTGTATATGAGTCTTTAGGGTTTCAACTGAATTTTGAGGAAGGAGAATGAGTTTCAATTGTTTCTCTGTCTGAGCCAGGAGATTCCTGCATAGAGTGCAGTCGAATTCATCAGCATAGAGTGCGTTGATGAGGCTCAGCGGTTAAGCTCTCATTCTCGTTCGCCGAGAGTTGAATTGGGTTCTTTCGAGCCGTGCAGGGGAAGTGCAGGTCGAAAGAGAAGTCTCAGTAGCTAGTCTGAGAAGAGGAAGGAAGGGACTACTGTGGCTGCGAATGCACAGAATCGGGGTGACTTCAACACTTGGAGAGTCATTGAAGTCGAGCCCAGGAAGCATGCACAAGGGTCTCTGAAGGAGTTAGAGAAATTAAGCTCAGGAGGGATAGTTCTGTGGTGAAGGTAGTGGGAACAGGCCCAAGAAATGTTCGAACAGGAAAGGCTTTGAAGTGGAGGAGATATTCAAGGCAGAGAAGCAAGAGCCATCACATATCGACATTCAGTGTTTGTCGAGGGGAGGCGTAGACTCATTGAAATCGCGAGTCACGATTTCCCGAATCAACGAGAGCCGTCAATCAGAGCAGAAACACGTGGCGCGCGATCCTGAGGAGTCAGAGAATCAGGGTTCGACGTTCATGGTTTCCAACATCAAGGAAACTTTGCATCATGGATTTGCGATCCGCGAAATCTCGATGGTGACATGGCAGTGTGGGACCGCGAGGTCTAGTGGAGTCCAGGTGGCATTGTATCGGAAGATCGGCACCTCGAGGCTCGGGGTTTGGAAAATCAGATGGTTGGCATCGTAGGTAGCGATATCCCAACAGGGAGATCCCCGACGAGTGGAAAGCGTTGACCATTGACCATCGGCATTCGGGGTTCGGAGTTTCGAGTTGCACAAGAATGTGCACACATGGTTTGCGATATCGCGAAGCCCGATTTCCCGAAGTGACTGCCGGGAGATCAAAAGAGTGTCCTATGGGTGACAAGAAGTCCCGATACGGGATTCAAAGGGTATTACAACTCTTCAGGGCAGGAAGAAGAAGGTCTTGGTGAGAGCGGGTTGTCGCCGAGGGCAGCTTGCACCATCTCTTGTGCAACAATCTCCCTAACTTGTCGCTCTTGCAACAGTCACCCTACCTTGTTGCTCTTGTGAAAATCTCCCTTTATTGTCTCTCTTGCGACGATATGCCTAATTTTTCACTCTTTCCATGATCCCCCAACCTGTCTCTCTTACGATGACCTCCCTACCTTGTCGATCATGCAGAAATATCCCTATATTGTCGCTCTTGCGACGATACCTCTTCTTTGTCGCTTGTGTGAAAACTTCTTAGTTTCTCCGCGCTTGCAATGTTGTTTCAGGTTCATCGCACTTGCCATGGAACGTGAAGCGAAGTTTGTGAGACCCAATATTTGTCACAATATCCATGACATAAAATCACAAGAGCATGGAAAGAGTCATCACAAAATGACCCAAATTTACTAGTGTGCCAACCCAATAGTAAAATGTAACCACTGGATGAGGTACCATGATGACCATTAAAGTGTAATATTTTTTGAGTGCAACATTGCACAAGGACTTCGATGGGATAAAATCAAAATTAACAGACATCGTCTATCTATCATAGGCCCGAAGAATCGAGAATAGTGGTTGTTGGTGGAATTTTGAGTCGATAGAGTGATCAAGTGTAATGACAGTCGTTGATTTATCAGAGAGTGGTATAAAAAAATCCTGGACCTTTGGTTGTAGTGCGAGCCATCAGAGTGGGTTGTGATACTTGAGAATGGAGTTCGATGAAGAGAATTTTTTAGGACTGTATATCCATCAGAGGATCCACCTCAATCGTTGTATCTATTATGATCCATATCGAGAAAGGAGAGTGACATCAAGGTGACGTATTTTGACAACTTGGAAGTCAGAGTGATGCAGATGCTAGCGTGGCAACTAACATGTCTCGAGGGGTGATGCGTGTCAGATTTTGATTGTGCGAAATGGAAGTGGTCCCTAGTTGGACATGCATATCTTTAGGTCATCGTATCAAATCTCAACCGTTGAAAATGACGTAGTGACCAAATCTACACCGTTCATCAGAGAGGCTATGGTTGGGGTAGATTGTGATACCTACAATGAATACACTCTGACAATGAAGGACTCCAAGAGCTAGCGATAGTCATTGATTGAAGAACGAGCCAAATGAAACGACAGTGCCACAACAATAGCTAAATTTAATTCAGTAATTAGACCACATGTCATAAGAAAATTGGGCCACGTATAATCAGAGTTCCAACTCAAATTTCCAAACAGGGCCATAAGTTGTGATGATGTCAGCATGATGCCAACTTCCACATCAACACTATGTCAGTTTCCATGTCAGTAACATGTATAGAAAAATGATTGATCCACGTGTCATCAGGAATAAAAGGTCACATGTTTTGTGCCATGTCAGTATGGTGTCTTAGTGAAACAATTGTGAACAAATTGACGGTTGAATCCTTACCGTCCATCGTAGATATTGACGACTTGTATCAATGGATAAGACCGAAAGGATTGCTGGTGTGAAGTACAAGGCCCAATTGTCCTGTACCTTGATAGTGGGACCCAATGCATATCACACATCAAATAAATGGAACAATTTAGAAGCATAAGAATGAAGTCCTGGGGGACGGATAGCCCATGGACCTGGTGGATTCGACATCTGGTGGTGAGGAAATAATAGATTGACGGTGGAGATTAAATTGAGATATATATTTGATGATGGTTGAGTGTTGAGGCATCAAGGGACCAATAACCTAATAGTATCAATTTGAAGGAGATCAGGTCAATGATTGAGGAATAATCAAAGAGATAATTTGACAATTGCTGAGTGATAAGAGCCCATGAATAGATTGCGCACAACAAAAGAAGATTCAGATCAATTTTTGTGAAGTTGTTTTGATAGCTCGATTTAATGGAGAAACAAAGGATTTGGAGCTGACCAGTTGAGCACGATTTGTATGTGGAAAAATAGTTGAGAGCGTGATCCCTATAAATAAAGATTCCCAAATCTTTTTGGAAGATTAGTGGACATTTGAGTGAATTTGAAGGTAAGTGGAGCTATGCGATTCCAAGGCTCTCGGGTGTGAGAGAAAGTATACGAAGAAGTGGAAGAATGAATATATGAAAATCCTCTAATTAAATAATATCCAAAATATGGAGAGGTCAAGAGAACCTTCTGAAGAAAAATGAGGAATACAAGTATTTTCAGGGTGGTAGGGTGGAGAAAAGGAGGAGACTGGTGTCTTTTGTAGGTTGGTGGCTCCAAACATTGCATTTGTAGGTTGGTTCCTACAAGCATTGTTGCGTTGATGCTCAACTAAGGGTATTGGTGTCTCCTATAGTTTAGTTCCTTTAAACATTATTTCTTAGTTGGTTCTCAGGAATAGTAGATTGGTGTGTCCTGCAGGTTGGTTCCTGCAAGCATTCTAACAATAGGTTGGTGCCTACAAAATTTTATTAAAGAATTATTTTGTGGTTTTTCTCCCATTTGGGTATCCATGTGAAATATTTGTGTACTGTGACTTTGTTGACATGGTTAATTTTATGCATTTTCAATTATAATCTTTGGGTTGATTGATGAAGGTTAAAAAGAGTTTTAATATTGTTAGAACTATGCAATACTGATTCACCCCCCCTCTCTTAGTATTGATAAATATTCCAACAATTAGAATCAGATCAGGTTCCTTAAGAAATAGTTTAACTACTGGAAGGTAGATCCCTATGACACACATGGACAACCAAGAAAGAACTTCCAAAACAATTCTCCATTCTTTTATGGATTAGATTATGCATTCTGGAGTATCATAATGAGAGTATATATGAATTCACATGGATATAGTGTCTATCAATCAGTCATATATGGCTACGCCGCCCCTGAAAGTCAACTCTATGATGTAGGTACTCATAATCTTAGTGAAAATAAATCCAAATCCATGAATGCTATTATGGAAGGATTAGCAAGATCAAAATTTACTAAAGTCATGCATTGTGGATCAACAAATGAAATTTGGGACAAGTTTCAAAATACACATGAAGGGAATGATAAAGTGAAGAAGGAAAAAATACAAGCTCATAGGGGACAATTTGAAAATCTAAAGATGAGAGAATATGAAGATATAACAACCTAATTTCTTCATGTGGATGTGATTGTTAACACTATCCAAGGACTAGGTGAAATCATAGATGAAAATATTGTTGCACAAAAGGTTCCGAGGACACTTCCATTAAGAATTGACCCCAAGATATCTGCCATTGAATAAATGAAGTATTTAGATACTGTAACAATGGATGAATGAGATGGAATCCTAACAACATATGAAATGATATACGTGCATGAAAAGCCATCTAAGCATGAGGCAACATTCAAAGCATCAAAATAGTCAAGCTCAAAAGGACACCAAACATATAACTCCTCTAAAGAATAATCTGAAGCAGAGGAAGCAAACTTCGTCAGGAGGCTCAAGAAAGGAACCAAAAAATACAAAGGTAAGCTCCCCTTCAAGTTCTTTGATTGTGGAAGAGTAGGAACTTTTGTTGTTAAGTGTCCTTACAAAATGGGATCTAACCATAAGAAAACCAAAGATTACTATGTAAGTGACAAAGATGAAGATAAAAGGAAGAATTACAAGAAAAATAAAAATTTATATGCCAATGATGAAGGAAAATCCTCTGATGAAGAAGACAACAACACAAAAGATGTTTCATTCATGGCCATCAATGAATTGTCTAATGATGAAACCTCAAAACATGAAGACCCTAATGAGGAAGGAGAGGTTAATCTTGAAGGTGAACTAATATGTGCTCTAAGTGAACTAGAAAAACTCATAAAGAAAAATGAATCTCTCAAGGAACAATTAATAAAATCAAATGGAGAACATCATGAACCAAATGGTGAAACTAAGACTATTGGTCTAAAAAGACAATTAGAAGAAGCAAAAAGAATTGAATAAATATTGGCTATCAAACTCAAATAAATGGAGGATGTCTGCCATGAAAGAGAGCTTGAAATTATTTTCCCAAGAAAATAATTAGATAATACACTCTCCCAATTGAACACAAATTTGAGATTTGAAAAGAGTTCAACAATCCTAAAAGATATTCTAAATGTCCAAAGATCACCATTTGACAAAACTGGTCTTGGCTACAACAACAATAAGAAAAATAATGAACATGAGATACCAAAAATAAGTGAGAAGAGTCAAATCTATGAAAATGTACTTAGGAGTTCCAATCACAGTGCAAACACTATAAAAAATGACGCAAATAACACATAGAAAAAGGAAGATGAATACAAGATCACTTATCTTCCCAACAAAGTCGAATTTGAAAAGGATGCTCCACCTAGAAGACTTACCACTTCAAGAAGTGCTGACAATGTTTCCAAGGATGATATGAGAAACATAATAGCTCAAAGGTTTACCAACATAAATGCTCCACCAAGAAGACCTCCTACAACAAGGTATCAAAATATGTTTCTTGGTTACTGTTTTTCTTGTCACAATTTTGGACATAAAGCAATTAAATGCAGGGCCAATACAACATATAACTATGTGAGAATTATAAATATATATAAGACTTCCATGAATGACTATATAAGCAACAAACAAACTCAAGAGTTTGCAGACATAAATTATAATCGTTTTTCTCCGCTTATGAACTCCAATAATGAATGTTACAAATGCAACAATTTTTGCCACAAATCACATGGGTGCAGAAGCATATTAGAGTCCATGAGAAAAAAACATGAAGGAAAAATCTTCTACTAAACATGATGAAGAAAAAACAAGAGTATGGAAGAAAAAACCATATCAACAAAAAGGGGAAGAAAACAATCTAGATTTACATGCTAAAAGAAACACAAACTAATGGTATGTTGATAGTGGATGCTTCAAGCATATGACATGAGATCAAAGAAAGTTTTTAACCCTTAAGAAGATAAAAAAAAGGAAATGTCATGTTTGGAAATGATAATTCTACCAAAATAATTGGAAAAGGAACAATCCATCTAGGAAGTGAGAAATCCAAAGTAGAAAATGTATTTTTGATTGAAGACATGAAACACAATCTTCTCAGTGTTAGTCAAATATGTGATCAAGGACACTCTCTTGTTTTTGACTCTCAAAAGTGTGAAATAAGAAGTGAAAAATCTGGTAGAATGGATGCTATAAAACTCATGACTCCTAATAACATGTACATTTTAGATCAAGTAAAGGGAGAGAAATGTTGCATGGGACAAATATATCAAAGCTGGATATGGCATAAAAGAATGGGGCACACAAACTTTGACAATTTGGTAAAACTCAACAAGAAACATGTTGTAAGGGATCTTCCCTTAATTGTAAAACCATCAGATCCCATTTGCAAACATTTCCAACATGGAAAGTAGACCATAGTCACCTTCAAAACAAAGGAGAATTCAACTTCAAAGCCTTTTCAGCTTGTTGGAATACTAAGAGGGGGAGGTGAATCGATATGATCACTTTTACCACTTTTAACCACAATATATCATCAATGTATCATATATAATTGTATTTAATATATCATGAGAATATAAACATAAGCATCATCACATCAACAACATCACATCAAATAAACAATACACCCAAATTTATGTGGAAACCTGAATGGGAGAAAACCACAAAATTATTTCTTATATATTGTCAAGAATACATTCATTGGAAGCACCAACTTCCCAATTCTCCAGCTACAATTGGAAGGAGGATCCAACCCTCTATTTATAGGCTCCAACCTAAAGGAAGCTACAACTCTCTGAATTCTCTAGCTCCAACCAAAAGGAGGCTACGACCCCCTGATTCTCAGGCTCCAACCTAAAGGAAGCTCCAACTCCCTATGTTCTCTGACACCAAACGAAAGGAGGCTACGACCCACTTTCCTTTCCCCACCCCACCACCCTAAAATATAAATGTAGATCAAAATGACACTACCATAATGACTGCCACTATCACATCAACCTATCACTGTCAACCTGTCACTATATCCAACCTGTCACATCAACCTATCACTGTCAACCTATCACTGTATCGAACTTGTCACATCAACTTGTCACTGTCAACATGTCACATCAACCTGTCACTATCATTGATACTCAAAATCAATGAAACTAGATCCATGATAACCAAGAACATCTCTCAACCAGATGCTCAAGCATCACCAACATATGCCTCTACCAAGCATATACCAACATCACCAACATATGCCTCTACCAAGCATATACCAATATCACCAACATATCATCACAAGATATGTGTCTTAATCATGTACCAGAACATCAATGATATGCAACCAACCATATACCTCAAGCATATGCCAAACCATGAACCATGTATCAACCTTGTACATCAACACCTGTACCATACCATGTACCAAGCCTGTACCATACCATGTATCAATAAATTACATCAACCTGTACCATACTATGCACCAACCATGTACCATGTATCAATCATGTAGATCAACCATGTACATAAACACATGTACCATACCATGTATTAACCATGTACATCAACACTTGTACCATACCATGTATCAACCATGTACATCAACACATGTACCATACCATGTATCAACCATGTACCATATTAGATACATCAACCATGTACCATATCAAGTACATCAACATGTACCATACCATGCATCAACCATGTACCACACCAAGTACATCAACCATGTACTAAACCAAGTACATCAACCATGTACTATACCAAGTACATCAACCATGTACTATACCAAGTACATCAACCATGTATCATCTCATTCATCAACCATGCACCATATCATAAGATATCATCAATGAATTTCCTCAAGAATAACCAAGATATCCATAATACCAAGATACCAATATAACCAAGATGTGCTACTAATCAATGTACCATAACATCACTAAGGGGTACCAACGTGTACCTACATCACTAAGACATGCACCTCATACATGTACCAAGAATATGCCTCACACCATGCATCAAAGATGTGCCTCATACATATACCAATGCCTCAACAAGATACCAAAGGCATGACCATCACATCGTCAACAAATAACCAAGATGTACCTCAAACCATGTGCTAATATATCCATAAGCTATGTACCTCAAATATGTTTCATATCACTCATGATATGCCTCATCCATATACCAAAAGATATCCCATAAACCATGCACCATAAAATTACCAAAATATACCTCAACATGTACCATACCATCACCAAGATACAACCTTCAAAACATGCATATAAACATACCTTTAACCCTGTAGCAACCTTAATGCATCATCATACCTTGCTGCAACTTGGAACAAGCATCCCCTTTACTTTACCTCATCCTCGCTACCTCATATTCACCAATAGACCAAGTGTTCACTAGATGTATTTTCAATGAACATGTACATAAGAATAAGAGACTCTTGATGTGTATTTATACTATTCCATGTAACCGCTTTTCAATCACTTTACCCTTAATCAATTTCTTGTAAAAATTGTTTTACCCTTTTTCCTAATTTTAGGGTAATAAACATTTTATCTTTTTTCTTAATTTTAGGGTCATAACTATTTAACCCTTTTTTTTCTACTTTTAGGGTCATAATTGTTTTACCCTTTTTCCTAACTTTAGGGTCATAATTGTTTTACCCTTTTTCCTCATTTTAGGGTCATAACTATTTTACCATTTTTTCTTAGTTTTAGGGTCAACTTGTACTTTCTTGTTATAACCACTTTTCCTTTAATTAATGACTTTGTAACTTTTTAGGGATTCTTAACCATTCTTCGAGGCTTCCAACTTCATGAGTCCATAACTCCTCAACCGTGAGGAACCACGTGGAATACCACCTACTGTTGGAAACAACATGATGAGAACTATCCATCCATGAATATGTTTCTTGAATTTATGGTGTCTTTCATGTTCAAATTCCTCAAACAACTTCTGGTTCAAAAACCACACCTTCGGGACTTCTTGTAGACTTTGTCATTTACACCCATCTCTTAGAATTCTTCTAGAGGTGACATCAATCAACTTATCGACAAAATTGACCATACAAATGAAAACCAACTATCCAACAATCTTGTCCACATATCTGGCGCTTCCATACTTCTCCAAGGGTTGACTTGATCACATCTCTGGGTCTTCCGGACTTCTCTAAGGGTTGACACCAATGACAACCAACTATCCAACAATCTCCCCCTTTGGAATTGATGGAAAAACTAATGACATGCATTGATGGAAACAATCATGCTCATACGCATACTTATGCTCTTTCTTCCCCCTATGAACATCACTCCCCCTATCTCCATGCCATTTCTCTTGTCTCTCCCCCTTTGACATCAATGGAAAAGGGTATCTCGCTTTCGGGATGATCCCCTTATCTTCATGATTTTTAAATTTCTCTATGTCTCCGTGCCTCTATTCTTTCTCTCTGTATTGATGTCTTTTTTATTTTCTCTCTAATGACATTATGGGAAGAAGAGTAACTCCCCCTGTTGGTATGTCTCCCCTTGTCTGCATGTTGTTGATCTTCCTTTCTGGATCTCTTTCCCTGATGATTTCTCTTCCCTTGAATTCTCTACAAGATGTCTTGTAGATCAATGTAGGGCTTCCTGTATCTGCTTCCTTTCCTCTCTTCCAAAGTTTTTTTGTCCATTGGTGCTTTCTCGTGTAATTCATTGACATATATTAAAATCATTCAAAGTTACTTCAAATCTTCAATATTTATCACTAATGACCACACTATTCAATAGTATCTTCCTCTGACGATGTAACTTTTGTTGATGCTTTCTCTTTCCTTGTTCTTCTATGCCTTCCACTACTTTCCTTTATGTGACCAACTGATTCCAACTACCAATATGCTTTTATCCACGATTACACATATTCTCTGACTCATGTCTTATGTACCTACCAAGTGTCTCATGAATCCATCTCTGTGCATATGTCACTGATTGTCCATGACCTTGATACACAACTATCCACAATGCTGACCCATCTGTCATTATACTATTCTGATGAATTCTCAAATCTGTTGCAACTGATCATTGCATATTCTTTCCTGAAATATTCCATACAATCATGAATCTCTTCCTAACAAGTATGCCAATAATATTCCTCTGATATCTTCATGGGAAACTACTACTCAATCAATCTATCTGTCGTTCTGTATTTCTGCCATCACTTTGAAACTATCTTTCCAAAAAATGCAAGCGCTACATACTGCTTGAAAGAGAGTTCTTTGGTCTGTAGTGCTGCTGCTTAGACACCCCCTCTTAAATATTCTTATTATTGGGGGTCTTCAAGTTAGATGGCTTAGAATAGTACCTTCTTTGATGTAGAGTAGTCTTCCTCTTCATCTGTAGATTCGTCATCTTCCCGAGTTCTGACATCTTCCTCTTTGCTTGTGGATTCATCATCTTCTTGACTTATGACATCTTCTTATTTTCCTATAGTTTCATCCTGATCTTGTGCTGCTGCAAGTCCAGTGAGTATGATATATGGAACCTGTTCTTTAGTCATATGCTCTTCTTGGTTTTATTTTCTTCTCCAAAAATTCTCCTAACTGATATCATTGTTTCTTTCATGGAAGGCTCCATCATACTTCTACAGTTCCGAGCTATGTGTCCAAGGTTGTGGAAATTTTAACATTCAATATTGTGAGAGGCCACAAAGCATCTCTTGCCTGAACATTTCTTCCATATGATATGCCATTCACATCTTTATGTCCAAATTTAGTACATGTAAAAAAATGACCCAAAAATAAATTTTGATACCTCGAGGTGAATGATCTTCTTTGTGGTGTAGTCCTTCTGAATTCCTGCCTTGGCTGATCACAATATTTTCTTTGGTTGTTTCCTTCACAACGATTTAAGATTCCTTGTTTCCTAACAGTAGAAGGTCTTGTGTATTCAATCATCTCCGACTCTTTCTGACCATGATTCCTTCCTTTGAGAACTTTTGCATAACTCTTTTGTTTTGTTTCATTTGTCATGGAGCTTGAACCTTTCTCAAAATGAATTTGCTTGAATCCTAGTATATATTTTTCACTGCATGGCATTTGAATGATGAGAATACCTCCTAACACTTGAGAACTTTTTAAGTTCTTACTAGGATTGTTGACTTCAATTCTCAATGACATGGCTTCTTCTTCAAAATTATTACACTCCTTTTTTATCTTTATTATCTAGATCTGCATTAGTTCTTCCATTCTCTTTCTTTCTTCAAGTTGGGTTTTCAAGGAGATGATTTTTTCTTTGAATGATTTTTTTTTCTTCCTTTCTTTCCTCAGCTCAATTAATGCATTGATGAATTCTGCCTCAATATCCACTTCACCTCCAGACAATTCAGACAATTCAGGGAATTGTAGCTTCCTCAAGGAAAGGGGGTCGAGGAAGGAAGCTCCAACTCCCTATGTTTTCCAGCACCAACTAGAAGGAGGCTACGACCCCCTTTCCTTTCCATGTCCTGCCACCCTAAAATATAAGTCTAGACCAAACTGTCACTACCACAATCATTGCCACTATCACTGCCACTATCGCTGTCACTGCCACTATCACTGTCATTTCCACTATCACATCAACCTGTCACTATCAACCTGCCACATCAGACTATCACTGTATCCAACCTGTCACATCAACCTATCACTATATCCAACCTATCACATCAACATGTCATTGTCACCGATACTCAACATCAAAGAAACCAAATTCACGATCACCAAGAACATCTCTCAACTAGATGCTCGAGCAACACCAACATATGTCTCTACCAAGCATGTACCAACATCACCAACATATGCCTCTACCAAGCATATACCAATATCACCAACACATCATCACAAGATATGTGTCTCAATCATGTACCATAACATCAATGATATGCAACCAACCATATAAATCAAGCATATGCCAAACCATGTACCATGTATCAACCATGTACATCAACACCTATACCATACAATGTACCAATCCTATACCATATCATGTATCAATCAAGTACATCAACCTGTACCATACCATGCATCAACCATGTACCATGTATCAATCATGTACATCAACCATGTACATCAACCATGTACATCAACACCTGTACCATATAATGTATCAACCATGAACCATATCAAGTACACAACTTGTATCATACCGTGCATCAACCATGTACCACACCAAGTACATCAACCGTGTACTATACCAAGTACATCAACCATGTATCGTCTCATGCATAAACCGTGTACCATATCATAAGATATCATCAATGAAGTTTCTCAAGCATAACCAATATAGCCATAATACCAAGATACCAATATAGCCAAGATGTGCTACTAATCAATGTACCATAACATCACTAAGGGGTACCAACATGTACCTACATCACCAAGATATGCACCTCATACATGTACCAACAATATACCTCACACCATGCATCAAATATGTGCCTCATACATATACCAATGCCTCAACAAGATACCAAAGGCATGCCCATCACATCATCAACATATAACCAAGATGTACCTCAAACCATGTGCCAATATATCCATAATCTATGTACCTCAAACATGTATCATATCACTCATGATATGATTCATCCATATACCAAAAGACATCCCATAAACCATGCACCATAGCATCACCAAAATATACCTCAACATGTACCATACCATCACCAAGAATAACCTTCAAAACATGCATATAAACATACCGTTAATCCTGTATCAACCTTATTCATCACCATACCTTGTTGCAACCTAGAAAAAACATCCCCTTTACTTTACCTCATCCTTTCTACCTCATATTCACTAATAGATCAAGTGTTCACTAGATAGATATTCAATGAACTTGTATATAATAATGAGAGACTCTTGATGTGTATTTATATTCTTCCATGTAACTTCTTTTCAACCACTTTACCCTTAATTAATTTCTTGTTGTAACCACTTTACCCTTAATTAATTTCTTGTTAAAATTGTTTTACCCTTTTTCCTAATTTTAGGGTAATAACTGTTTACCCCTTTTCCTAATTTTAAGGTCATAATTGTTTTACCTTTTTTTCTAATTTTAAGGTCATAACTATTTTACCCTTTTTCCTAACTTTAGGGTCATATTTGTTTTACCCTTTTTCCTCATTTTAGGGTCATAATTGTTTTTCTCTTTTTGCTTGATTTTAGGGTCAACTTGTACTTTCTTTTTACAACCACTTTTCCCTTAATTAATGACTTTATAATTGTTTAGGGCTTCTTAACCATTCTTTGGGGCTTCCAACTTCATGAGTCCATAACTCCTCAACCATGATGAACCACGTGGCGTACCACCTACCGTTGGAAATGACATGACGAGAAATATACATCCATGAGTATGTTACTTGCATTTACACTATCCTTCATGTTCAAATTCCTCAAACAAATTCTGGTTCCACAACCACACCTTTGGGGTTTCTTGTATACTTCTTCAATTACAATCATCTCTTAGACTTCTTCTAGGGATGGCATCAATCAACTTATCTACAATATCAAACATACAAATGACAACCAACTGTCCAACTCTCTTTTCCACATCTCTAACACTTGCATACTTCTCCAAGGGTTGACTCGATCACATCTATGGGTCTTCTGAACTTCTCCAAGGGTTGACATCAATGAAAACCAACTATCCAAACCAACTCATTCATAATGATATCTATGGACCAACCATAACTAAAATATTACAAGGCGAGCACTAGTTATACTTCTTATAGTTTATTACACCACAATAAATTAGAATCAATTTATAAATTTAAAGTTTTTAAAGAACTAGTAGAAAACAAAACTAACCTTAAAATCAAGTGCTTATGATCAGATAATGGAGGTGAGTTTACTTCAAGTGAATTTTAAAAATTCTATGAGATGCATGGTGTTGTTCCAGAGTCTATACTTAAGGCTAAAAAGTACAGGGTCTAGGAATCCAAAAGTGAGTAATAAGATAAAAAGGGGAAAAATCAACCTTCGGGAAAAGGGAAGCTAAGGCTTATTTCTAAGTTGTCTCTGTCTTGCTTACAAACGTAACTAGCTGCTTATATCTCGTTCAATTGCGGCCCATGAATGTTCGAGTTCAACCCGGGTGGTGGCGGTTTTAAGTATGGTGTCGAATAGGTTCAAAGAAATGCTGGTTTGATCCGATAGGTCGGGTTTGATGTTAGGCTGTCTTGTAAAGGGAACAGTCATGGAGAAATAGAAAATGAAAAGAAAGTTCAAGGTTTAAAATGCCACTTCGAATTTTTCTTTAACCGTATAAAAGAGAACTTCCGAAAAATAATATTAAGATAGAACACAAAACAAAGGCATTCTCCCGTAACTAAGTTAACTTTTTAAAGAATCATGTATGAAATGTGAGAAAACATTAAGCAGTCGACAATGTGAGGCTCCTATCGAGGGAGAATCTCACCCTGTAAACAGAAGAAGAAAAAGGCAAGAAGTAATCTAACGAAGCATAAAATATAGAGATCTAAAAAGTTCACAGGTCTTGTACCTGTTGATAGCTGATACAGAGGAAAAATGACAAGTGATTAGACGACTAAAAGTTGGTCACCATAGTAGAAGTTGCACTAAATTGTAGCTAAGAATTCATCAGAAATATATATGTGAAATGAAACTTAATATAAGATAACAGAGAAAAAAAAACTCATAACTCAATCTTCACGGAATCAGGAATCTTCAGATTGCTTTGTATTAATTTTCAAAAGGGAGAAAGTCTCTATTACAATTGGCCAAGAAAGGTCCAGCCCCTATTCTCATTTCAAAATGCATGTTTATACAAACTCCTAAACGCTAGAATCTCAATCGTTCTAGAAGTTTTAGATTACAAAATGGGAAATTTATGTGTTTCACTTCTTTGTCTTTGTCCTCCTTCCTGCGGGTAGAGCACCTTCCTTACCTTACTCTTCGGGTTCTAAAAATAGAACAGGAAGACACATGTCATTATTTGACACCAGAAGCTTTCCCTTTCGCCTGCTTGGTGCAAGTGATGCACCTCTCCACCAACTGGGCTATCAACCTGGAAGGCTCTGCTTGGTCATTCGCTTCAAGAGTATAACAATTCTTCGCCAGCTGTGGTAAACTCTTTCCCACTTGTCAGTCCTCTGCGATGATGGAGCATAATTGTAAATTTGGTTGTACTAGACATTTGTCCATTTGGGTCATATCAACCTGATTGATCTGGGATATCTCCACTTGCTACTCCTCCATGCTTTCTTTGATGTCCAAAAGATGTTTAGCTATATTGATTTTTCCCAATGTCCCAGCACTGCTCTCCTTATGAAGATCTAGCAAACCTTTACTTATTAAAGAGAACGTTTCCTGACAAAAATTCTTTACTTCGTTAGCTCTCCCCCTTCTTTCTGATATGTTCTGCTCCCATACCTTTAGCAGGATATCACCTCTGGTTTTTTCCGTGATGGATAATTTTGAGGTGCTGACCATCTCTAGCTTCGTTGTAGCTATAACAACATCCTGGAACGCAACCCGTGCTGCCCCGACTTCTCTTTCTCTCGAAGAAATGTTCTCTCATATATGATCTATCATTCGGAAATGGTTTTGAATGGTTCTCACCTTTTCCAGTAAGTTTTGTTGAGCTGTAAGAACCTTATGTCATATTTTGGCAGCCTGCGATCTGAACATTTCTATGTCTACAAACTGATTCTCGACCACCTCCAATTACGACTGCAACTCTATAATCTATTTCCCCTACTGGCTTACCTGTGTTTGGCTAGTTTGCGTCGACTGGTGCACCTGCTCGAGGTCGGACCTGGGCTTCTCGATTTCATGCAGGTCGGCTATTCGGGCTTCCTCAAGGCTCCTGCTCACCTCATCCCTGACATTCGCTTCGGCAGTAGCTACCTTAGCTTCCAATTTACTGATCAAGAGGTTCTTTCGTTTCAACTCGGTCGTCAAAGTCCCAACCGAGTATTGATTGGCTGTAGCATAAGCCCCTAGCATCCTGGCTATCTCCTCTACAAATTTTTCCTCTTTTGCGTCCCTCCCATCTATCATGATTTAAAATTTTTTAGCTACTGCACCCTCTTTTTGATAAAATCCTTGCCTTATCATGGCCTTTATTTTCTTGTCAAAGAAAAATTCGTTGGGAGGGAGCTCCTCTACATAAATAGGCGTTTGTTCTTCATTGAAAATCCATCCCTCATCAAGATTCCCCTTTGTGAATTGCAAGGGTGCGACAATAACAATCAAACTGTCGATTTGCTTGGATGTTTGTTTCTTGGTAACTTCTATAACCGGCTCGTTTGGCACGTATGAAAGTGGGTCGCCTGATCCCTGTGAAGGTATATCCACTTGGCCCTGGGCCTGCTTGCCTGGCATGCCCTTTTCGGGGTTTCCTTCCTGCTTCTAGGGGCCTTCAGCTCCTAGCTCTGAGGTTCAAGCCTCCCTGGTTTTCCCTTGGTCCTTCTCCCCGCTAGGACTCGAGTCCTTTGCACCTTTGGCTCATGTTGGTTGTGCATCTACAGTCTGTGGGATCTTACCCTATAAAACTGGGGGAAGGCAGCTCCGTCGGTATTCCTTAAACTTGAAAAGATCAGCCCTATCCCCAGGTGGCAGAGCTTAAATCCGGCTCAGAACCTCGGCATAGGATCTCACAGCTCAGAAGATTCCATCATGAGGCGAGTGCTCGTGCTCGTATCTTTTCAGGCCACAACTCGCCATGTGATTACTCACGACCTTATGTGGGTCGTGTCTCCTAAACTCAATATTGACAAATTTAAATTCCTCCAAGGCTGTAGCCTCATATTTAGCGTGTCCAAAATATAATAAAGAATATGTATTAAAATAAAAAGGAAAAGGTGGCCATATCTTCTTCGAAAAAACTTTAAGCTCTTTGCTTATGCCACCGAGCACATTTTGCCTGGCGATTTCGCGACATACCAGCTTATCCGACACGAATAGTGGTAGAGCATATGGGGGCACAGAGGCACTGAAAACCCCGATGTATGAAAATCCTGCTTCTACATACCAGTCAGCCACACTACTCAAGTTATCGACGATGCTATCTGAAATCCTGGGCGGTGGGTTATCAAATATGGAGACATGCATTGGTACCGTTACCCAATTGAAAATATCGTATATGAATTTTGTGGCCTTATCCTCCCAAAGTTTTGAGTGATAGACATGAATAGGCTCAGTACTAGATGGAGTCCAACTCCAACTCATTAGAGGGAAAGGCGTCATGAAACAAATGGCGTCCATGATGTAGGCGGACATAAAAAATGAAGTTGCTTTCCCACTCGCCTTCTGCACTCGATATTCGACAATTCGACTGGTTAAAATGTCCGACAATAGTTTGGCCCAGTCAAAAGAAAACCCTTAAACGACTGTATGAATCAGAGGCACTGATGGGAGGAAAACGTGTGTGGTGTCCTCCCTCCCATACAACCTACAGGACATCATTGCTATGTACCTGAATGGTGGCTCTAGGGAGGAGACTGAATAAATTCCATTAGAATCCGCCTTGAATTTTGCGGGGTGCGAAACCCGATCCCTGATAAGGTCAGACAAGTTTCTACCATATTGCTCGCATTCCTTCTCCTTGAAACCTTCCTGTAGATACATTGCCTGTAGATGCTCCAGTCTAAAAGTCCTAACCATCACCTTCTGTTCGCTGATAATAGTCCTGGTTGGGATATCCACATGGTCTAGCGCCGATATGATCATATCATAATAGGGAAGGAGTTGTGGCCTTGCCTCTATTTTGTGCATTTCTTCTTGCATGACGATTTTGTATTTGGTGGCCAAATCATCTTTCTCATTATCGCTGGAATCATCTGAACAATTTACCGATTCAGACTGAAGGATGTCGGAGATGTATGTCCAGGTTTTGATAGTATTAATACTTTGGGGTGAAGTATCAGAAACAACATCGGAGCCCTGACCTGAACTTTCGGCAGCCGCCTTGAACGCCTTTCGTGGAGCCATGAAAGAAAATTTTGTACGCAGATCACCTGTAGTAAGAATTGTAAATACAGACATAAGTTATCCTGATAAAAAAAAAGCTCTGTGCGCAAAATAGAAATCAAATTGAAATAATGAAACAAACCCCTTACCTTAGTCATTTAAACTTTGCATGAGTCCTTGCTGACAGAACAGTGTTGGCAGCCAATTCAATTTTTTCAATTGCCCTTAAAGCTGCCTACACCTATGTCTATGAACTTCAAATTTCTGTCGCATTTTGCAAACAAAAGACATTTTTATTTCATGCGACATTTGCAAATTGGTTTCGATTTATTTTTCACGACTGAAAGCGTGAAAACTCCCCCATCATTCTTTGGACTGTCATGATTTACTCACTGATATTCTGATTGGTACTTACCTTTGGTTTGTTTTTCGAACTATGTCCATTTGCTTGTTATCACTCTGATTGCGCAACTTGATTTCTTATTAAATTGCTAAGGCATTGAGTATGTTGATTGATGAATTATACTTGATTACATAGGGGTCATGGTGAATTTAAAGTTTTTATATGGTATGATCCTTATTACCATAAACTCTTGACTTATCAATTCTATGAAATCTCTTGTTGCAATGTTTATAAACTTTGATTAGGCAAAAGAGCATGGGTCACTTATGAGTTTGATGTCATATTGAATGGTGAGGTTTGATTATACACATGGCGCATTGGTGAAACATTTGGATTTTGGATTTAATGGTTTGAATTATCACATGGCGCGTGGTTAATTTTTGGGTTTGATTTTACATTGAATGACCAGTGGTTTTACTTTAGCATAACTATCATGCCTAGCCAGAGATAACCTCCAACCCCCTCCCACACTTTGCATCAATGCCTACCTCCTTACCAGGGTTATCTTTGTTGATTTTTGGGAAAATCTCTAAACATACTCTGTTCAAACCCTTGTCCCTTAGCCCAACTCTTGGTGTATTATCTCTTGGCTCCTGGAGGGCGAATTGAACCCCACTGGTGTTCAGAGTTGGTGTTGGTTTCATTTTAACAGAAAAGACTGCCCCATAATTTCCCCCAGAGTCACGTTTTTGCGTGAGCGATTCTGGGCAAATGATGTTGAATCCGATCGAATGGTTGAAAACCCAGAACCGTTTTTATCCCCTTTACCCTCATCGTGGGCGGTTTCCTCAGAAATTGAGTGGATTCAGAGATCTAGATCTTGTTTTCTAGGTCAATTTTTCAGTGGCTCGAACATGCGTTCTGAGCCTGTATGCATTTCCTCAGATATGTTCTTCAGAACTCCCTCCTACCTGTCGAGCAACCTCACTGGTATAATTTTCACTCATTTATATTACACTCTGTGTACATATTTCACCTGTTCTGTTACATAAGCATGCTTCGCTGTATATAATTTTTGTGGTGATAAATCAATTTTCATTATCGTTTAAAAATTCGATTGGATTTGGTTTTTGATTCGATAGATCATCGAATAGATATGATTGTTCAAATTTAGCTCAATGCTCTGTTAATAAGACAAGCTATTAATATTTTAAAATAGTCTGTTGATTGGTATCCCGAATTTTGAATACAGTCAATGGTATAATTCGAATTGGTTATGATATGAGTATGATTAATAGATGGGTTAACTGTTTCAATTTCATTCGACCAAATTTCATACTTTCCTGTTGATACATAACCGAATCGCAACTGATTTGATTCTCATTGATTGCAACTTATTCGAATTGGATTCTGGTTAAGGTTACGATGTTGTTTCTATTATTAACTCCGTGAATATTGATGTGGATTATTGCTCAGTTCATGAATCTGTAGATTTTATCATGCCTCTGTCCATTGACTGTGTAAAGATTCCTGAGTTGATATGATTTCATCCGATTACAATGGAGGCTGTTTACGCATTGTGATTTTAATTAAAGGTTATCAATTCATGACTATAACTAGTCAATGACAGATATGACCATATCTATGAACTGTTGGAAATTCAGCATGTAAAGTCTATGACTAGATTTATGGATAGAGTTATGCTTGTTTTATCGTGACCATTTTTTGGCTATTGATTAAACGATTTGGATTCTATGCAAACCGATAATGATTGTTTTGTATCTCATACGATCTGGTTTACCATTGATTGCATCCATGGAACAATCTTGTTAAGATTTGATTTGATTTTATGACGATTGGGAAAACAGAGCATTCCTTTTCTGTCCCGATTTACATTCGTTTTGATTTGATTTAGTTTAAGGAATAATTGAATCGTTAGTAATTAGTTTTGGATTCGATTTGATTTTGATTATATAACTGGTCCTATTCACTATTCTAGACCAGCTACAGAATCAGGAGATTCTGTAGCTAAGTCTATAGAGTCATTTTTTTATTGTTTTCTCAATAAAATACTCCTCTAACTTGATCTTTATGTCTATTACAGGAAAATTCGAATTTGTTATGGATATGAGGAGCAGTTGGAAGATATCTTAAAGA
>ML811161.1:267544-278611 GCA_009831015.1 Picea engelmannii | reverse complement strand
CTCTGAACCTCGGGATGTGATTCCAGAAAGGATAGATTGTTGAGTTCTCATTTAAGCAAAAGGCCACCGCGTTTTTTCACCATTCTGCAGCTCCGGCACTCGACCACTGTAATTCCTGTAACCTCTTTAGTCGAACCCTTGTTTTGCGCTGCTGAAAGCAGTCTCGACTTCGAATCTGTGCTGGGTCAAATGCAAACCTTGAGTGTATTTTGGAAACAACCTGTGGTATGTCGACTCTTCCTGATTTGATGGTGTCAGGCCCTCTGAACCTCATCTGTACCTGCGTCGCCGAATGCAAACTTACCATTTCGGGTGTGATGATAGTTGCGCGTGGGTTCAGGAAAGATTTCAAATTACCGTCATATCCTGGTACACGAGCTTGAACTTCTATGATTGCTCGCTTCCACCAGCACATGTCTCGGATCTTGTTTTGACGTGGGGGGTGATCACCTCATAATTTTGTGCATGCGTGGATAATGAGCACGTGATTTCCGCTTCATGTAGCTGCGGTGCTTGGAGAACATCTCTGCCATCACGCTCTCTTGCTACTTTCACCAGCACGCGACTCCTTTAAAAAACCCCTGTTAGCTGCGGAAAGTGAGTACTTTCCACAGCGCACCGTTTGATAGGAAACTCACCTTAGCCGCGGAAAGCGAAACAATGTGCCACATCACTTGAAAATGTTCCTTAGCCGTAGGAAGTAGGTACTTTCCACAGCGCGCCACGTGCGAACTGTCTGTCAAACCTTTCGCGCTTTGTCACTTTCCACAGCGCTTTTAACTGATGAAACGACGTCCTTAGCTGTTGAAAGTGAGCGCTTTCCACAGCGCACAATGAACCTTTTGAAAAGACGTTAGCTGTGGAAAGTAAAAGTTTACATTTTTGAAGGAGAAGACTTTATGGATCGATTATTTCCTAAGACACACCAAAACCAAACATTTTCTCAGCTGTTAAAAAGCTCAAAAATGACTTGAAGACACTATCTAAAGCTATGATATCAACCCAAAACTCGGCCGAAAGGACGGTTTCGTTTTGGGAGTTAACATATGCAGTTTTGTTTCTAGGCCTCAGGTTGTACTTAGGTTGGACCTCAGCCATTATAGGATTGGTCACTTCTTGATAGACAAAAACATCAGTGTTTTTTATGTCATCATCTTTATTTGATAGTTGCTGAGTGTCGAATGACTTCTCGTAATTTTATTTAGTTAAATAAGGCTGTGTTCAGTCGTCACCCAAATTTGTCACGTCTTCTTCCAGATCCTCGAAATCTTACAGGTCGTTTCCTCCTATAAAATTTTCATTTTTTAAAGGAGTTTGAATTTTCTGGTCTTCATTTTTAATCTGACTTTGTTGATTTTGAGGGTTGGGGTTTCTTTTGAATTCCCTTTTAACGAAAGGATCTACCTTGGATTGATATAGCTCCATTCTAGAAATCTTATTTGATAACTCTTTAATTTTCCTATCCATGTCATCCATTTTATCATCTGAGGATCTACTAGGCCCTGAGGGTCCCTCTTGTTCCCTAAAACGTTTGATTTCTCGGTTTCCCATTTCTACTTTAGTTTTAATTTTCCAGAAGCCATCATGTTAGATTCAATATCTACGACATCATCTTACATTCGGGTTAGGGTAGCCCCTCTCCTTTCTCTCAACAGAAGTGCTAAATCGGGTTCGAAGGCTCCCTCAAAGGTTACCTTGGCTACAGGTTGGGATACTTTAACTTTGACTGGGATCTTATTATATAACTTGTTAAACCTTTGAATGAATTCCATAACAGTTTTCGAATCTTTTTTCTTTAAAGACTCGAACTTGGTCAAATAGTACTAATGGTCTTTTCTTTCGCCCCATTGTCTAAGAAACGCATCTTGTAGGGCATCATAGGATAATATCGAACCTGTGGGTAGAATTCAAAACCAGGCTCGTACCTGTCCTTCGAAAGTATGAACTAATAACCTTGAATATACGTCTTCGTGTTCGAGACCTAGGATATCTGTGAATTGATCAAAGAAATTTATATGTTCTTCCACGGTCAAGTCCCCTTTCCCTGTAAATCTAGGTAAGTTTTCCATGTAGTTTTCAGGAAGGTCATGAAGAGGGACAGACATGACTAGAGGCGCATATCTGGCAGCTACTTTAGTGAAAACCCTGGGAGGCGGGGGTGGCCCTTGGCCACCCACTCCTCCTCCTGGAGCTCCTCCAACTCCTAAAACCCCTCCACCTCCCCCTCCTACAGCCATCATCGGTACTATTGGATAGGAAAACGGTGCGTTATACAGAGGGTTATGGAACACTAAAAGAAAATCTTTAGCTTCTTCGAAAGACGAGAAAACTGAAGAAGGGTGGAAAGGGATGCGAGGACTTGGTTCCTCAGACTTGCAAGAGATGTAATCATGGGAACCCATGGGTGTAGAGTTTGATTCTATGGTGTACTCTTCAAGACTCTGCGAGATCGGGAAATCTAGCTGAAGAGTCAGCGGGATATCGATCGCTATTAAAATTACTGAAGGATTTTCACCTTTATATACGTCGGAAGTTGTCAGATGAATTTCATTTTTAATTTTGGGGAGAGTTAAAGTTGGGTTGAGGGTTTTAGGGGGGGATTCGTGTGAATTTAGAGGTTCAATAATAATTTTAGCTTTGGATTGTGTGTACCTAGGATGGTAGATTGCAGTGGTTGGCTTAAGGGAACCTCTTGTTTTCATTATTTTTTTGGGATCGGAAACGGGCGTGGTCTGTTTACCTTCCGGGTTTTGTCGAGTGTTCCTTCAACCAGTTTCTAGATTACTTAAACATGGATTCACCAAGTGAATGATAAAATAAAAATCCTTTAGAAGGTGTTCACCATCAAAGGGTAGAAACTTGCGAAAATGTCGTTCTCCCAGGGAAACGGTTTCGTAACTTCATTCCCTGACAACAATGCCAGAAATATGTTGTTCTAGAGTCTATACTTAAGGATAAAAAGTACAGGGTCTAGGCATCCGAAAGTGAGTAAAAATATAAAAAGGGGAAAAACCAACCTTCGGGAAAAGGGAAGCTAAGGTTGATTTCTAAGTTGTCTCTATCTTGCTTCCAAACGTTCTTGGATGCTTATATTCCATTCAATTGTGGCCCATGAACATTTGAGTTCAACCTGGGTGATAGCGGTTTTAAGTATGGTTTTGAATAGGTTCAAAGCGATGTTGGTTTGATCCGATAGGACGGGTTCGATGTTGGGATGTCTTGCAAAGGGCATAGTCATGGAGAAACAGAAAATGAAAAGAAAGTTTGAGGTTTAAAATGCCACTTCGACTTTTTCTTTAACCGTATAAAAGAGAACTTTCGAAAAATGATATTAAGAGAGAACACAAAACAAAGGCCTTCTCCCGTAACTGAGTTAACTTTTTAAAGAATCATGTATGAAATATGAGAAAACATTAAGCAATTGACAATGTGAGGCCCCTATCGAGGGAGAATATCACCCTGTAAATAGAAGAAGAAAAAGGCAAGAAGTAATCTGACGAAGCATAAAATATAGAGATCTAAAAAGTTCACAGGTCTTGTACCTGCTGATAACCAATACAGAGGAAAAACTGCAAGCGATTAGACGACTAAACGTTGGTCACCACAGTAGAAGTTGCACTAAATTGTAGCTAAGCATTCATCAGAAATATATATGTGAAATGAAACTTAATATAAGATAACAGAGAAAACAAAACTCATAACTCAGTCTTCACGGAATCATGAATCTTCGGATTGCTTTGTATTAATTTTCAAAAGGGAGAAAGTCTCTATTACAATCGTCCAAGAAAGGTCCAGCCCCTATTCTCACTTCAAAATGCATATTTATACAAACTCCTAAACGCTATAATCTCAATCGTTCTAGAAGTTTTCGGTTACAAAATGAGAAATTTATGCATTTCACTTCTTTGTCTTTGTCCTGCTTCTTGCGAGTAGAGCACCTTCCTTACCTTACTCTTCAGGTTCTAAAAATAGAACAGGTAGACATCTGTCATTATTTGACACCAGAAGCCTACCCTTTCGCCTGCTCGGTGCAAGTGATGCACCTCTCCACCAACTGGGCTATCAACCTGGAAGGCTCTGCTTGGTCGCTTGCTTCAAGAGTATAATAATTCTTCACCAGCTGTGGTAAACTCTTTCCCACTTGTCGGTCCTCTGTGATGATGGAGTATAATTGTAAATTTGGTTGTACTAGCCATTTGTTCATTTGGGTTATATCAACCTGGATGATCTGGGATATCTCCACTTGCTGATCCTCCATGCTTTCTTTGATGTCCAACAATGTTTAGCTATATTGATTTTTCCCAATGTCCCAACACTACTCTCCTTATCAAGATCTAGAAAACCTTTACTTATTAAAGAGAACGTTTCCTGACAAAAATTCTTTACTTTGTTAGCTCTCCCCCTGCTTTTCGATATGTTCTACTCCTAGATATTCAACAGGATATCACCTCTGGTTTGTTTCGCGATGGATAATTTTGAGGTGTTGGCCATCTCTAGCTTCTTTGTAGCTATAACAACGTCCTGGAAGGCGACCCGTGTTGCCCTGGCTTCTCTTTCTCTGAAAGAAATGTTCTCTAATATCTTCTCTATCATCCGAAAATGGTTTTGAATGGTTCTCACCTTTTCCAGTAAGTTTTGTTGAGCTGTAATCACCTTATGTCGGATTTTGGTGGCGTGATTTGAACATTTCTATGTCTACAACCTACTTCTCGGCCACCTCCAATTTTGACTGCAACTCTATAATTTGTTTCCCCTGCTGGCTTACCTGCGTTTGGCTAGTTTGTGCCGACTGGTGCACCTGCTCGAGGTCAGACCTGAGCTTCTCGATTTCACGCAGGTCGGCTGTTAGGGCTTCCTCAAGGATCCTGCTCACCTTGTCCCTAACATTCTCTTCGGTAGTAGCTACCTTAGCTTCCAATTTACTGATCATGAGGTTCTTTCGTTTCAACTGGGCTATCAAATTCCCAACCGAGTACTGATTGGCTGTAGCATAAGCCCATAGCATCTCGACTATCTCCTTTGCAATTTTTCCCTCTTTCGTGGCCCTCCCATCTGTCATGATTTTAAATTTTTTAGCTACTGCGCCCTCTTTTTGATAAAATCCTTGCCTTACCATGGCCTTTCTTTTCTTGTCAAATAAAAATTCGTTGGGAGGCATATCCTCTACATAAATAGGTGTCAGTTCTTCATTGAAAATCCATCCCTCGTCAGGATTCCCCTTTGTGGATTGCAAGGGTGTGACAATAGCAATCAAACTGCCGATTTGCTTGGATGTTTGTTTCGGGGTGACTTCTTTAACTGGCTTATTTGGCATGAGCGAAAGTGGTCAACCTGATCCCTGCGAAGGTATCTCCACTTGGCCTTGGGCTTGCTTTCTTGGTGCACCCTTTTCAAGGTTTCCTTCCTGCTTCTAGGGGCCTTTGACTCTTATCTCTGAGGTTCCAGCCTCCCTGGTTTTCCCTTGGTCCTTCTCCCCACTAAGACTTGAGTCCTTTGCACCTTTGGCTCCTGTTGGCTGTGCATCTGCAGTCTGTGGGCTCTTACCCTGTAAACCTGGGGGAAGGCAGCTCCGTCGGTGTTCCTGAAACTTGAAAAGATCAGCCCTATCCCCAGGCGGCAGGGCTTGAATTCGACTCAGAACCTCGGCATAGGATCTCGCACCTCGGAAGATGTCATCATGAGGCGAGTGCTCGTGCTTGTATATTTTTAGGCCATAAATCGCCATGTGATTACTCATGACCTTATGTGGGTCATGTCTCTTGAACTCGATATTGACAAATTTAAATTCCTACAAGGTCGTAGCCTCGGCTTTGGCGCATCCAAAATCTAAAAATGAATACATATTAAAATGAATAGGAAAAGGCGGCCATACGTTATTCGAAAAAACTTTAAGCTCTTTGCTTATGCCACCGAGAACGGTTTGCCTGGTGATTTCATGGCATACCAACTTATCTGGCATGAATAGTGGTAGAGCATATGGGGCCACAGAGGCGCTGAAAACCCTGATGTATGAAAATTCTACTTCTACATGCCAGTCAACCACACTACTCAAGTTGGCGGCGATGCTATATAAAATCTTGGGTGATCGGTTACCGAAGATGGAGACATGCATCGATACCATTACCCAATTGAAAATATCATATATGAATTCTATGGCCTTATCCTCCCAAAGTTTCGAGTGATAGACATGGATAGGCTCAGTACTAGATGGATTCTAACTCCAACTCATTAGAGGGAAAGGCGTCATGAAACAAATGGCGTCCATGATGTAGGTAGACATAAAAAATGAAGTTTCTTTCCCACTCGCCTTATGCGCTTGATATTTAGTAATTTGACTGGTTAAACTGTTCGACAATAGTTTGGCCCAGTCGAAATAAATCCCTTCAGCGGCTGTATGAATCAAAGGCACCGATGGGAGGAAAAAGTGTGTGGTGTCCTCCCTCCCATACAACCTACAAGCCATCATTGCTATGTACCTGAATGGTGGCTCTAAGGAGGAGACTGAATAAATTCTATTATAATCTGCCCTGAATTTTGCGGGGTGCGAAACCCAATCCCTGATCAAGTCAGACAAGTTTCTGCCATATTTCTCGCATTCCTTCTCCTTGAAACCTTCCAGAAATTCAACATTGTGTGCGAAGTTTGGTATGGGTGACAACTGATACATTGCCTGTAGATGCTCTAGTCTAAAAGTCCCAACCGTCACCTTCTGTTCGCTGATAATAGTCCTGGTTGGGATATCCACATGGTCTAGCGTTCATCTGATCATATCATAATAGGGAAGGAGCCGTGGCCTTGCCACTATTTTGTGCATTTCTTCCTGCATGACGATTTTGTATCTGGTGGCCAAATCATCTTTCTCATTATTGTTGGAATCATCCGAATAATTTACCGATTTAGACTGAAGGATGTCGGAGATGTATGTCCAGGTTTCGACAGTATTAATACTTCAGGGTGAAGTATCGAAAACAACATCGGAGCCCTGACCTGAACTTTCGACAACCGCCTTGAATGCATTTCGTGGAGCCATGAAAGAGAATTATGTACCTATATCACCTATAGTAAGAATTGTAAATACAGACAGAAGTTATCCTGATAAAAAAAAAGCTTTGTGCGCAAAATAGAAATGAAATTGAAATAATGAAACAAACCCCTTACCTTAGTCATTTAAACTTTGCATGAATCCTTGCTGACATAACAGTCAAATCATTTAATGGAAAGATTTAGGCGTGAGACAAGATCTTATTTTCCAATAACTCATCAAGATTCAAATCAATGCCATAAATGTTTAAAAGATTTGTGATAATAAAGAAATGCAGAAACATTCAAAAAACTCATATGTAGATTGTGTACATTAAAGGCCCTTTAAGGCATTAATTATTTTAGTTAATTCATTTAACTTTGTACCTTCAACTCTCGAAACCTCTTTTCGGATTTCGCCGTCTCGGGTAATTTCATTCCTAGTCTTGGAATCCAAAATACCCGAAATCGCGATGGCGCGATTTATTTAAAAAATCGTGATCTGGCTTAAGTTCTTAATTAACCCATGCATGCTTAATAGAAATCATGACTTCATGACTTGGGGCTACAAAGGTAAATTTTTTTGGGAGAGCGATCGCCGAGTCGCGAAACCCCGACGATGCTTAACTAGGGTTTAAAATGACTTACCCCTAACACTAACCTGGGTAAAACTTAAAATGGTTTCATGACTTCACACATCAGAGTTTGGAAACCTTACAACTTGTAACTCTCGAAGAGAGATAGCGCGAGGTAATAAAAGTGATAGACTCGCTTAAAGGTTAGGCGACGGTGACTTAGGACTATAGAGGCTATTGCCACTTCACATGTCGGGGTAAAATTTTGATTTCAAGAATTACATTTCAATGCTTGTAAAAGGCGGCTCCAACACATGGAATCAAAATAAAATTATCAGCAGCCAGAACACCACAACAAAATGGTGTGGTAGAAAGAAAAAATAGGACCATGCAAGAAATGGAAAGAACTATGTTAAATGACTCCTAACTATCAGATATGTTTTGGAGAGAAGCAATACATATTGTTGTTCATATTATACAAATATGTTTTCTTAGAAAAAACTATGATAAAACACCCTATGAATTGTAGAAAGGTAGACCTACAATAGTTAATTATCTCAAAGTTTTTGGGAGTAAATACTAGATAAAGATAAGTGAAGAGAATTTGGGTAAATTTGATTCCAAAACAAATGAAGGAATATTTCTAGGTCATTCATCTGACAATGGAACCTATAGATTCTACAATCTAAGGTTGGACAAGATATTAATGAGTACAACTGTGAAAGTAGACGATGAAAATTCAAATTTTACAAACGAGATTTCAAACGAAGCAAATTGTAGAAAAGAAGATGAATTTTTAAGAAGGACAACATGAATAAGAAGAAGAAGAAGAAGAAGAAGAGTCAGAGTAAGAACAAAAAGATGAAGAAAAACAAGAACAAGAAAAAAAAGATGAAGAACAACAAGAAAAGAAAGATCAACAAACATAAGAGGAAGATGAAGTAGAAACATAAGACACAAAAACTCCTTCAAGATATGTACAAAAGAATAATCTTGAAAGCCAAATTCTTGGAGATAGGAGTGCAGGACCTCAAACAAGGAGAAGAATAAATAATCAAGTAAACTTTTCTTTATTGTATACAATATAACTTCATAACTTTGAAGAATCCAACCAAGATAAACATTGAATTAATGCCATGAATGATGAATTGGACCAAATTGAAAAGAACAAACCTGAGACCTCATTCCCAGGCCCAAGGATAAAAATGTGATAGGCACTTAATGAGTTTTTACGAATAAACAAAATGAAAATGGATAGATAGTGAGAAACAAAGAAAGATTGGTATGCAAGGGATATGCTCAAATTTAAGGAATTGATTTTGAAGAAACTTTTTCCCATGTAGTAAGATTGGAAGCAATTAGGATGTTTTTGACATTTGCTTGCTAGAAGAACTTTAAAATTTATCAAAAGGATGTTAAATCAACATTCCTAAATGAGGATTTATAGGAAGACGCATACATTAAACAACTTGAAGGATTTCAGTTATCAAAAGATGGAGATTGTGTGTGTAAACTCAAGAAATCCATCTATGGCCTAAAGAAAGCCCTTAGAGCTTGGTACTCCAGACAGGACAAGCATTTAAAACAACAAGGATTTAAAATAGGAGCTATAGACATCAAAATCTACATCAAAAAGGAGGAAAAAGACACGATAATAATTGTTGTCAATGTGGATAATATGATATTTGGAAGTAATGTTGACAAGCTAAGAAAAACTTTGCTAAAGAGATGCAAAGTGAATTTGAGATGTCAATGCTAGGAGAAATTTCGTTCTTCTTAGGACTGTATATCGCTCAATCAAAAAAAGTTATCTTCATATCTCAAATGAAGTACATTAAGGAGATGACTAAGAAATTCAAAATTGAGTATTGCAAACCAGTCAGTGTTGATTAAGGTTGGTTGTCATTGATGTCAACCCTTGAAGAAAGCCCTGCAGCACAAAGGTTTGGGTAATGGACCCAACATTGTTTGATGTAAAGATGACTCATTATTGTCTTTTCATGGTTGATAAGAAGTAAAGATGGATGAACTCCAAAGTGGTACCCTTATGGTGAAAGCCCTCACGGGAAGATGCTTCGTGGAGTAAGAGAAACCATGCTTAACTGTGGAATAATGAGATGAAGGACAATGAATTTGTCAAGTAAACTATCCTAGATGGATATTTCTTGTCATTCCATTTCTAGTGGTATGTGGAATGTCACATAACTCCTCATGGTTAGAGAGTTATGGCCATGAGAAGTTGGAGACCCCTGGTTTGGGTAATGGACCCAAGTTTGTTTGATGGATTACGGTATGAGTTATGATATATTTTCAGATAATAATATTCTATATGGATATTACATTTCATTCCATTTCTGGTGGTATGTGGAACGTCACATAACTCCTCACGGTTTGAGACTTATGGCCTTACGAAGTTGGAGGATCCTCATATGTCATCTAGAAGCCCCAAAAGGTCAAAGAAGTCAAAGTGGTTTAAGATATTTTAAAAGGTAAATAATAAAGTGAAGTAATGAGTGTATTATAATTCAAAGTGAATAAAAAATAAATTATTCAATAATAAATTTAATGGATAAATTAGAAGTGGGTTAACCCTAAAATAAGGAAAGTGGGGCCAAGTGACCTAGAAGATGTTTTTAAGGAAGCTACTTGGAGAGTATAAATAAGAGGCAAGGCTCTCTCATTTTAATCACACTTTAGAATATTGAATATCTATAGGTGTCTGATGTAACATAGGATATCTAAGCCAAAATTCTTAGGGAAGGTAAAGAAAAGAAGGCCAAAATTCAAGGAAGGATAAATTCTTTTGATGGTGCTTTCTAAGGTATGTTATTTACAGGTCATCTCACCATTTTCACTATAATTTTTTTTCTATAATGATTCAGACCATGAAATTTCTATTGCATTGAGAAAACATATCCAAGTATCTGTGGTAAAACATTCATCTTTTGGGTCATTTTATTTTTGGATTTACACTCCGTCGAAAATAGGGTTTGTGGCTAGTCCTGAAACTAGTAAAAAACAAGTGTTTTGGGTAAAAACATCATAACTTATTCATAACAGATCCAAATTTAGTGAAGCCAAATGTGTTGGTTAGGGTACAGTCTATAGTATTTTTTTTACTGTTTCATATCAATTAAACAAATATTCAGTGTGGGAAACACTCTACAAGGTCGCTCTCTAGAATAAGTCAGAATTCAGCAAGGTATGCCATTTTTGCTATAAATCCTTTTATGATAGGTTCCAAGTAGTTACACCTAGAGGAATTGTATAAAACACATTGAAGAACATTGTTTATCAGTTTTATATATTTATGCATTACATGTACAAAGTTATGATTACTTCAAGTTAGGGTTGTTGACTAATCCAAAACTAGGCATGTGAGACTAAAGAAAAGTTTGATGAAAATGCTAGTCTCTTGTTGTTGAAGTTAAGGAAGGTTTGCAGGAATGTGATCTTATACACCAGGTCTATT
>ML811161.1:252009-266441 GCA_009831015.1 Picea engelmannii | reverse complement strand
AGAAGATGATGAAGAAGTGGCCAACTTCGTCAAAAGACTGAACAAGGGAACCAATGGTAGGTATAGAGGTAAGCTCCCTTTAATTTGTTTTAATTGTGATGGTATTGGTCATTTTTCTAACAAATGTCCTCATAAGAAAAAGATAAATGATGAAGGTTACTCAAAAGAAAAGCACACATATAAAGGCAAAATAACTACAAAGAAAATTTTTAAGAAAATCTTATACACCAAAGAAGACATATCATCATCAGATGAAGATGAAGTCAGTGACAATGAGACAGGAAGAGTTCTATTCATGGCAGTAAAAGACTCTGACTAAGAAGACTCTGAAGAAGAATATGAAGAAGTCAAAGAAGAATGTGAAGAAGTCGAAGAAGAAATTGAAGAGGCAGAAGTTGACTATCGATAAGAATTAATGTGTTCCATAGAAGTTATTATAAGAGAAAAGAAGAAAAACAAGAAACTACAAGCAGAACTAGACAAGAAAAAGGACACTCTAGAACTGAAACAAATGATCACAAAATTGAAGGTTCAAATAGAAGAAGATAAAATAATTGAAGAAGCACTCAAAGAACAACTAGAAGAAAAGGACAAGATCATTGGAAACTTGGAAGCAGAGGTTGTCACACTAAGAAAGGATATTCAAAATAAAAATATGCAGAATAGCTCAAAAGTTATGGATGACATTATCAGCAGTAAAAAATCTCATCTTGACAAGTCCAGACTTGGATACAATCAGACAGAAAAAGGATCAAGCTCCAAAACAACAGAGAAAGAAACAAATCCAAAGAGCTATGCAGAAACAATAAAAAATGATAGGAAGATATACAAGGAAGATTACAGGAACACTCCTCCACTAAGAAGATTCAGATTTCAGAATCAACAATAGATAGATAGGCCTCAAGAAGAAGAAGGATTCATAAGAACACCTTCTTTCAGAAGATATTCAACTCCAGGTATTAAACTATATTTTTTGGTTTATGTTATGCATGTAATAATTTTGGACATAAAGTTGTGAATTGCAGAGCTAACAACAGGAACAGTAACAACTTTGAGAGTTATACACAAAGGGATTATTCAAGGAGACCTAGTGACAAACAAAGAAGAAGTTACAAAAGGTTTGAATCTTTGAGCACTGAAGTGGAATGTTACAAATGTAACAATTTTGAACACATGGCCAAGGATTGCAGAATTGCAGTCCCCCCTAAATAACCTCAATAGAATAACAATAGTCATAGACAAGAACCTTAGAAAATGACATGGATAAGAAAGCAAGATCAATATAACAATGAAGAATGCACAATCGCTCTACAAGCTAAGTAGAAGAAACACGGTTTGCATGTTGACAGTGGATGTTCAAAACACATGACAGGTGATAAAGACAAATTTCTTACATTACGAAAAGGAAAAAATGGATCAGTCTCCTTCGGAAATGATAATTCATCCAGAATCATTGGAGAAGGCACAGTCCAAATTGGGAACAAGAATGAAAACGCACAAAATGTTCTACTAGTAGAAGATATGAAACATAATCTTCTAAGTGTGAGTCAAATGTGTGACCAAGGTCATAAAATTACTTTCGATTAAGAAAAGTGTGAGATAAGAAAATAAGGTTAAGGGAAATTGGTCGGTACAGCTGCAAGAACTTCAAACAACATATATGTGTTAAGTGAAATTGGAAATGAAAAGTGTTGTCTAGGAAAGGAAGATGAAAGTTGGCTATGGCATAGAAGAATGGGTCACATGCATTTTGATAACCATGTCAAATTCATCAAAAGAGAAGCAGTCAGAGAAATGCCCCAGATCACGAAACCAATCAACACTTTATGCAAGCATTGTCAACAAGGAAAGAAAACAAAGACCAGGTTCAAATCAAAGGAATATTCAACAAGACCACTGGAAACTGTGGACACTGATCTAGTTGGACCAACTACAACAAAGGGCTTAAAAGGTGAAAAATACTTTATGTTATTAGTTGATGATTATATAAGAATGACTGTAGTTTTATTTCTCAAGAACAAGTCAGAAGCTTTTGAAAACTTCAAGATCTACAAGGAAATGGTTGAAAATGAGATGGATTCAAGAATCAAATGTTTGAGATCTGATAATGGAGGAGATTTCACTTCAAAGGAATTTATGGACTACTATAGCAGTCATGGAATAAAAAGGCAATTCTCCGTTGCTAGGACACCTCAAGAGAATGGAGTTGTTGAAATAAAGAACAGGACAATACAAGAAATGGCTCTAACAATGCTAATGGATTCCAAATTGACAGATATATTTTGGACACATGAAATGCATACAACATTTCACATTAAAAACAGAGTAATGCTTAGAAACGACACTGATAAAACTCCCTACGAGCTATGGAAAGGAAGACCAACAAATGTGAAGCACTTTAGATTTTTTGGAAGCAAATGCTACATCAAAAGAGAAGATGGCAGAATGGGAAAGTTTGACTCTCTTGTGGACAAAGGAATACTTGTTGGTTACTCAAGTACAAGGAAAGAATTCAAGTGTTACAGCATAAGATTGAACAAAGTTGTGGAAAGCATCAACATAACAATTGATGAAACAAGAAGACCATAATCAAATGAAGAAGAAAACAAATCAATGGAACAACTTTTCGAAGAAGAAGATGAAAAATAAGGAGAAGAGGAAGATGAAGATGAAGAGAATCCGACAGAAGCAGAAAAAAAAGTTAAGAAAGTATCTCCAAAGACACCTAGCAAACGAGTACAAAAGAATCATCCTTCGGATCAGATTATTGGAAACAAAGATGCAGGAGTTGAGACTAGAAGAAAAATCCATTCACCAGAACAAACACACCTAGCACTCTTATCTACAATTGAACCAAACTTTTTTGAAGAAGCCAACAAGGATGAATTTTGGAAGAAGCCCATGGATGAAGAATTGTATCAAATAGAGAAAAATGACACTTGAGAATTGGTTCCAAGACCAAAGAATAAGATTGTGATCGACACAAAATGGGTTTTTAGGAATAAATTGAATGAAGATGAGGTTACAAGGAAAAAAGCTAGATTGGTATGTTAAGGATATGCACAGATTGAAGGAATAAACTTTGAAGAGAAATTTTCCCTAGTTGCCAGAATGGAAGCAATCCGTTTAATTTTAGCTTATGCATGCTCCAAAAATGTTAAAGTATATCAGATGGACGTAAAATCATCTTTTCTGAATGGAGAACTTGAAGAAGAAATCTACATTGAACAATCGGAAGGATTTTAGTTGTCAGAGAACACAAACTATGTATGTAAATTAAAGAGGGCCTTGTATGGTCTAAAACAGGCTCCTAGAGCATGGTACTCCAGACTAGATAAGTATCTGCAACAACCAGGGTTCATAAAAGGAAGTGCAAACAGTAACTTGTACATCAAGGTAAGTCAAGGTAATATTTTATTAATTGAAGTTTATGTTGATGATATTATTTTTGGTAGTGATGATGACAGGTTAAGCCATAAATTTGCAACATGCAGAATGAATTTGAAAAGTCATTACTTGGAGAACTATCCTTCTTTCCAGGACTTCAGATACGTCAAAGAAACCAAGAAAATTTTATTTCTCAAACCAAGTATATCGGAGAAATGCTAAAGAGGTTTGGAATAGAAGATTGAAAACCAATTGTAAGTTGGGAAAAGATGATGATTCGAAGTCTACAAATAAGAGGCAATACAGGTCAATTATTTGCAGCCAAATATATGTGACAACATCTAGACCAGATGTAAAGCAAGCAATTGGATAGGTGGCACAATTTCAAGCAGCACCAAAGGAATCAAATGTATTAGCAGTAAAGAGGATTTTCAGATATCTCAAAGGAACATAAGAGTTTGGATTATGGTATCCAAAAGGAATATATCTATCACTTATTGCCTACACAGATGCAGATTGGGCAGGTTGTATTGATGACCGACGAAGCACCAGTGGAGCAGCGTTCTACTTAGGTGAGTGTTTGGTATCATGGCTAAGAAATAAACAATCATCAGTATCTCTATCTATAGCCGAGGCAGATTATATTGCAGCAACAACATGTTGTACACAGGTTCTTTGGATGAACAAAACTTTGACAGATATACAGGTTGAGTATGATGAGCCCATTCCAATATATTGTGATAATACAAGTGCCATCTATATCTCAAAAAAATCGGTGATGCAATCCAAGACAAAGCACATTCCAATCAAGTATCACTTTCTATGGGAACAGGTTGCAGAAAAGAACATCAGATTTGAGTATGTGGGCACAAAAGAACAAGTGGAAGACATCTTTACAAAACCACTTCCACGGGAAGCCTTTGAATATCTTTGCCAAAGACTTGGAGTTATTTCTACTCCAAAATGAATTCTTTTTGAATGCTTATCTTATATGTCTTAGATGTACACGAGGAAACACCATAAGAGGACAATTCAGTCAAGGGGAGCAACCCCATATGGAAAGTTACCTTTTCCATTGATGACAAAGGGGGAGAGATTTATCAGATGCAGAGGATAGAGGCATGGTTCCAGGGGGAGAAAATTTATCAGATGCAGAGGACAGAGACAAATTTATCAGATATAGAGGATAGAGGCATGGTTCCAGGGGGAGCATGAGTGATATGATTTCATTATTTCATCAGAGTGTTTCCATCAATGCCAAAGGGGGAGATTGTTGATTAAGGTTGGTTTTCATTGATATCAACCCTTTAAGAAAGCCCCACAACACAAGGTTTGGGTAATGGACCCAATATTGTTTGATGTAAATATGACTCATTATTGTCTTTTCATGGTTGATAAGAAGTAAATATGGATGAAATCCAAAGTGGTCCCCTTATGGTGAAATCCCTCACGGGAAGATGCTTTGCAGAGTAAGAGATCCCATGCTTAATTGTGGAATAATGAGATGAAGGACAATGAATTTGTCAGGTAAAATATCCTATATGGATAGTGCTTGTCATTCGATTTCTGTTGGTATGTGGAATTTCACATAAATCCTCATGGTTAGAGAGTTATGGCCATGAGAAGTTGGAGACCCCAGGTTTGGGTAATGGACCCAAGTTTGTTTGATGGATAATGGTATGAGTTATGATATATTTTCAGATAATAATATTCTATATGGATAGTACCTGTCATTTCATTTCTGGTGGTATGTGGAATGTCACATAACTCCTCACGGTTTGAGAGTTATGTCCTTACGAAGTTGGAGGACCCTCATATGTCATCTAGAAGCCCCAAAAGGTCAAAGTAGTCAAAGTGGTTTAAGAGATTTTAAAAGGTAAATAATAAAGTGAACTAATGAGTGTATTACAATTCAAAGTGAATACAAAATAAATTATTTCAATAATAAATTTAATGGAGAAATTAGAAGTGGGTTAACCCTAAAATAAGGAAAGTGGGGCCAAGTGACCTAGATGATGTTTTTAAGGAAGCTACCTGGAGAGTATAAATAAGAGGCAAGGCTCTCTCACTTTAATAACGCTTGAGCATATTGAATATATATAGGTGTTTGAGGTAACCAAGGATATATAAGTCGAAATTCTGAGGGAAGGTGAAGAGAAGAAGGCCGAAATGCAAGGAAGGATAAATTCTTTTGATGGTTCTTTCTAATGTATGTTATTTACAGGTCATCTCACCATTTTCACTATAACTTTTTTTCTATAATGCTTCAGACCATGAAATTTATATTCCATTGAGGAAACATATCCAAGTATCTATGGTAAAAAATTCAGCTTGTGTTTCATTTTATTTTTTGAGTTACACTTCGTCGAAAATAGGGTTTGTGGCTAGTCCTGAAACTAGTCAAAAATAGGTGTTTCGGGTAAAAACGCCATAACTTCTTCATAACAGATCAAAATTCAGTGAAACAAAATGTGTTGGTTAGGGTACAGTATTTAGTATGTTGTGCAATATTTTTTGATCAATCAAACAAATATCCCGTGTAGGGAACACTCTACAAGGTCGCTCTCTAGAATAATCCAAAATTCAACAAGGTATGCCATTTTTGCTATAACTCGTTTTCTGAGAGGTTCCAAGTAGTGAAACCTAGAGGAATTACGTAAAACACATTGAAGAACATTGTGTATTAGTTTCATATCGTTATACATTACATGTACAAAGTTATGATTAATTCAAGTTAGGGTTGTTGACTAATCCAAAACTAGGCATGTGAGACTAAAGAAAAGTTTGATGAAAATGCTAGTCTCTTGTTGTTGAAGTTAAGGAAGGTTTGCAAGAATGTGATCATATACACTAGGTCTATTACAGAGCTAGAAATATGATTTGAATGATGAAATTGATGAGGTCTTTTGGTTGAGGTACATGTTGAGTACATGGTTGAGACATGTAGTTGATGAGTTGGCACATACATGAGGTGTATAGTTGATGATGTTGGTACATATTGATGAGTCATAGTTGATGAGTAGTTGACACATGATTGGTACATACTTGGTACATGGTTGAATGCACTTGTTTGTGGTACAGGTTGATTACAGTTTATTTGGTACAGGTTGGTGCATGGTTGATGCACTTGTTTATGGTACAGGTTGATTACAGGTTGAGGTACAGGTTGATGCATGGTTCAGATTTATTGGTACAGGTTTACAGTGGTGTATCTCACAGTGACAGGTTGACAGTGGTTCCATAATTCTACTTCTACTTCAGGGTGGCAGGATGGGGCAAGGACAGGTGGTTATAGCCACCTTCCGATTGTAGCTGAAGAACATAGGGGGTTGTAGCCTCCTTCTAGTTATAGCCAGAGAATTGGGGAGTTGGATCTTCCCTCAGGTTGTAGCCTGAGAAACTAGGGGGTTGGAGCCTCCTTCTAGTTGTAGCTGGAAAACAAAGGAAGTTGGTGCTTCCAATGAATGTAATTCTTCAAGACATATAAGAAAAAGCATTTTGTGGTTTTCTCCTGATTTGGGTTTCCACGTAAAACAATGGTGTACTGTGTATGTGTACGTTTGTTCCTTTGTTCATTGCTTATTTACTTTGTAGTTGTTGGATGATAATGCTTCATTGATATAACACTTGGATTATATGGTTAAAAATGATTAAATTGCTCTATTACTGATTCACCCCCCCTCTCAGTAATCCAACAGTCAACACTCCTATGACCACAGGATGAAAACTCAACAAAGATGATGAATCCATGGAAGAAGATAAAAAATTGTAGATGTATATGATTAACAACTTGTTGTATGTAATGAATTCAAGGCTTGATGTGATGTAGGCAGTTAGAATTTTTGCAAGGTTGCAATCTGCACCAAAATAATATCATGTACATGAAGTCAAGAGAATATTCAAATATATGAAGGGTACTTTGGACTATGGACTGTGGTATCCTAAAGGTGAAGATTTTACCTTGAAATTTGCATACATTGATGCTGATAGGGAAGGATGTGTAGATGACCCAAAAATCACAAGAGGAGGTGGATTCTTTGTAGGAAATTGCCTAGTTTCTTGGTTAAACAAAAAACAATCATCAATCTTTGTGTCAAATGTAGAAGATGAATACATTGCAATAATATCCTGTTGCACATAAGTTCTTTGGATGAACAAAACTTTGCAAGACGTTCAAATTGATTACAAACAACCAATCTATATACTATGTGATAACACTAGTGGAATAAGAATTTCAAAGAACCCCGTTATGCATTCAAAAACAAACACATACTTATCAAGTACCATTTTCTAAGAGAACAAGTTGCAAACCAAGTTGTAAAGATGGAATATGTGCCAAAAAAGGAACAAAATGAAAAAATATTTACAAAACCACTGCCTAGAGATACATTTGAGTATCCTAGACAAAATATGGGATTCATCCCCATTTCTAATTAAGGAATGCCAACTTCAGTTGAAATTTGTTGGGAACTTAGAAAAACCAAAATCTCAGGTGGAGAGTGCATAAATCAGGAAGTGGTACAATGAATCAGAAAGAAAGCACATTCATAGCGGGAGTTACTTTAGAAATATTCATGGAGAAGCACAAACTCAGGGGAAGCTACAAAAAGAGAGAAGCTTATTGGTTGTATAACAGATAATAAAGAGTACAATGTAAGGGGGAGACAATCCCTTTTCCAGTGATGTCAAAGGTGGAGAGTAAAAATAAAGGGGGATATTTGCAGAAAATGGAGACTCGCAGGAAACAATCAACTTAGTTGTGAACAAAATGATGAGATCTATGGTTGCATACTTTGGAAGAGTTTAGTTTCATATTGTGTTGCTATTAATGAAAAAAGGGAAGTTTGTTGGGAACAATGTTGTCATTGATGTCAAAGGATATTGGAAACAATGTGTCGGTCTTACAGAAGTATTGTCATAATTAATTCCTAAGTAGACATGACTGCGATATGACTGACAGAAGGAGATTCTGAGGAACTACATATCTAGCCTATGTAAATGACATCTCCAAGGATCGAACCAAAAAAATAGAGGAGGCATCTAGACTGTTAATACCAAAGAGAATCAGACTAGCCAGAAAGAGGAAGAATGTCCCTGAGTGTTGATGAGCCTCTATGCGTTGATGAAGTCATGATAGAGTCATGTGTGTCTACCCTGTGAATGAAGGTGAGAGGAAAAATATCATAGAAGTGCCAAAGCCTTGAAATGGATAAGTCTCAAATCATACTATTACCATGAAGAAAACTTTGTGTTTGAGTCAGAGGGCATCGTAGCCATTGATTCAACATAGTGAACAAATATGGACTGTTGATCAGATTGCAAGGCCATCAGAGTGTTTAAGTGTAAGGATGCATTGGAACTCTGATCGAAGAATCTCTGAGTCAATAGGAGCCATTGATTCATTGGAGAATTATCTCGATAGACAAGAGACATTGGATCATGCAAGATTCGTTTCAAGGAGAAAATGTTGGAACCTTAACTACTATGCATATGTCAACCTTAGAGTAAACCTTAACCATTGGATGAGGTACCATGATGATCATTAGACTGTCAGAGTGTTTGAGTGCAAGTTTTCACAAGGAATTTGATGGGAGATACTCCAAGTGGTCATACTAATTCACCCCCCCTCTCAGTGTTCCAACACATTTGGTTAGACCTAGGGGTCTTGAAATTATATGAATTTAATTGTTTAATTTTAAAAAATTCCTATGTTTGAAGGAATTATACAAGGATTGTATAAGTTGAATATGTAATTGGTTTATTCTCAAACATTTGGTTGATATTTAGGTCTCATGAGGATTTGAGGATCTAGAGAGATCATAGGGGTTGTTGTGAGGATTTTTTGGATCTAAGTATCCTAGAGGTTAATTAAGGGAGGATTGTTAAGATCCGAACCAATTATGGTTTCAAAACATTTGTCATTAAATTGTAATATTTCGAGCATGATAGTGGTGGCCAATGAATAGAGAATCAGGTCAAGAATGTGAGTCTGAAAGGCCATTAGAGAGGTGGAGGCCTTATGTAAACTCTGTATAGTATTGTATGATTGATGATTGAAATCACTCTATTTCGAGTGTTACATGGGATTATTGAATTGTGCCTTTGTTAAAGATGTGTGTACCTATTTCTTTGTAAGGCTAAGTATGTAGGCATGTGAGGAATTCCCTCTTAAAGTATGTATTTCAAGGTGTAATTTGGATTGTGATAAAATCCTCATATTAGCAGAGGATTAATGGTTGTGATCCTCGATCACCATAGAGATTGATGATATTGAAGGAACAAAGATAAGTTGAGGTTGAATTGAAGAAAAATATCGAGTTTTTCCTTGTGTTAAGATTAGAGAATGGAGTTAAACCCTTTTCCAAGTATCGGGTAACAACAACCATAAGATCCTGAGTATGTGTTAATCATGACCATCGGGTTTATAGAGAAAAGGCTAAGTGACAATCTCGATCATTGATCAATATTGGATCAACGATCCATATCATTTGTGTGGGAGATATTCATGATCATTAGATAGAGAGTAAAATTGATCGTGACCATCGATAGGGTACCCACAACTTTTTCCCCTTGATGAAGAAAAATGATCGATATTAAATCTCACATCTAGATCGACAACCAGAAGCAGTCTAAGGACTCGAAGTTTTAAACGACAATGAAAAACCTTCAAAATTAGTATATCAGAGTAGATTGACTAATGAGTAATTCGATAGACAAGGTACGATCAATAGATGAGATGATCAGGGAAGAATAAGATCGATGGTCTAAGGCATGTATTCATTCAGAATATGAAGTGAAAATGGGAGACCTTTAGAGTTAGCATTTCAAGGTGCATTTATGACACATACCCCCTTTGCCCTCGGGCTGAGATCCGCTCAAGATCGTTCTAAATTCTCCTTAAGCTGAAGCGGCTTCTTTGGCTCCCTACTGAAACCTTTAACAAATCTGATCCACAGGTCCTTGTGAAAACTCGCCTTGAGAAACAAACACCAAGAGTAAGCCTTACACTTCCATACGACCATGACCTGGTCCTTGTGCAAGCGCCTTTTGCAACTCGTGTATTCACGGGTTGAAGACCTTCGACTTTTTATTCCCCCAATGTCGATACCCAAGACGTGATGGGATATGGCTCCTCCTTGTTAGCACCCTCCATGTGTAACCACCGGCTAGGGCTAAGCACTAGTCTCACTCACAACTCGCGATTTGGAAGGTTGAACTTCCGAGCCCTTCTTTTACGAAACTTTGAGATGCGAAAGTCAGAGAAGGTTTGACTCCTTCAGTGCTTCTTAGAACTCGCAACTTCACGACTTTAGTTGTTGAGCCTTTATGCTCCTTTCTTATGATAACCCGAAGCATGAGAAGTCAAAAGGGTGTTGACTCCTTCCCAGGTGACGAGTGTCCACCTATCGACCACACGATCCCTGCTTGATGGACGTGCCACGTGATCGCCCGATACCTCAGCCCTCAGCTCTTCATGAATTCTGTAGTCGAAACCGATTCCTCTCAACCTCTGAAACCTCGATACACGATATAGAGAAGAGGTTCTGATCCAATGGTTGTTCCTACTTGTTCAGATCCAATGGTTGCCCTACTTCTCGCTATTCAGGAATTCGCACAACCAAAGAATTTGGTTTATCCTCTGAACTCACGATATGCGATACCCCAGGAAGATTCAAATCTGATGGTTCTCCCACGGCTTGGATCCAATGGTCTGGATCTCTTCCTCCACTTCTCACAAGCTCGGGACTTCACAACTCCAAGAGTTTGGTATTCCATCTCCAAACTCACAAACCCCGAGTTCGCGAAATGATCCGATGACCCAAACTGACCACGATCGATGGTCTTTGTTGATACTTGACACCAACAAAATGGGTTCGTCCAACCCTTATCCACCCTGCAACTTCTCTGGATCCTATGGTCCTCGCAACTTTGCGTGTTCTCCGTGGAGAATTTCGACCGTTCGATTTCTTCCTCAAGAATCTCTGTGAAACAAGCCAATGTTCTTCCCCCGAAACTTAACCTTCTACGTGATTATTTCACTTCCTTGTCTCCCTTTGAACACTTCAAAGGTGTTGATCCTCCTGAGCTTTAACTTGTAAACTCGAGTCTCTAAAAGGACTCCTGCATGCACTCCTTGCAGTAATCTTTCAAATACTCCCGGGTATTGGATCTTTCAACTCTGTGCACTTTGTGCAACAACATTCCTACAACCTTTCAACCTTAGTTGATAAGTTCTAAGGCCTTGACTAGCCTGCGCACACCTTGCACAGTTTCTATGCTTCACCTACACTTCTGTTGGAATGAGAACAACGGTATCCCTCCTGAGCTTTCTGAGAAACAATTGAAAATCATTCTCTTTCTCTCTCAGACTTCATACATTCAACATGAAATCATACATTCCACACAACATAGCATCATACCAAATGCATAACAGAGAAAATAAAACAACTATAAGCATACCACTCAACATATGTAAACAGTAAGCATCGTAACACCATGAAATCTAAGTCAAATATTCATATATTAACTCAAACACTCATGTACATGGGTTCTTCTCTACAACTATCTACTATAGCTCAACATCTTGTGAAATCTCTCTTCTTCTATTCTAATGATACAACAACAAATTTTATGATACAAAGGCGAGGGTGTCTATATCCATTCTCCCTCCTACGCTCTAATTGTCTAATCTATGAATTCAAATCTACCTACTTTCATTAAATGGGCTTAAATGAATTTTACATTGACAGATGAGAGAAAATCGCTCAAGATCTGTTTACAATATGAAAGTACGTTTCCCTTAACTACTACATTAACATTTGTTCATTAATTTTTCAAAAACATTTCAAAATGTGCAAAATGTGTGTTGCACTCCTCCAGTTGTCTTCTTCCTTCATGCTCGCTTGGCTGGCTGCTTACGATGCTCCTGCATCATACTCCCTCACTTGAAAATTTTCATGAACTCTTGTTCATGAGCTCTTGCACGTTTTGTCCATGCTTATGGATTTTTGTTTCATCTTCCCAATTGGCATCTTCAACTGGGTGTCCTTTCCACTTGACCAAGTGTTCAAAATACTCTTTTCTCCTGGTCTTTTTGCTGACCCTCTTGTCAAATATAATTTCCATCTATGGTTTTTCAGCTACATGCATTTTTTTTGTCCATTGAACCTCTTTCTGTTCATTTTCTTCTCCTGCTTCTTCAGTTCTGTAAGGGTACAAATCCACGACATTGAATATCGGTGAGATTCTGATCCCATCAGGTAATTCAATCTCATATGCATTTGTCCCAAATTTTCTTATGACCTTGCACGGTCCAATATTTTCCATCTTCAATTTATTATACATTCCCCTTGGGAACCTTTCCTTCCTTAGATGTGCAAGAATCAGATCACCAACTTCAAATTGAATTTCTTGCCTGTGTTGATCTGCTCTCCGCTTGTATTCTTGACTTGAATTCTGTAATCACTCCTTAATTCGGCTGTGAAGATCCTTCATTGCTTCTGCAAACTCTTCTGCACTAGCACTCTTGGATTCAGCTTGTTCTGAATCTTTCAATTGAGAAACTCCCCTTGGCTGCATTCCATATACAATTTGGAATGGAATCTGTCCTGTGATTTTGTTGAGCGAGTCATTGTAAGCAAATTCCACCTGTGGAAGAATGTGATCCCACTGACTATGGTGTTCAGTCACTAAGCTCCTCAACAAGTCTCCCAAGCTTCTGTTCAAGACTTCTGTCTGGCCATCCGTTTGAGGATGATATGATGAGTTAAAAGAAAAACTTGTCCCCAGGTTTTTCCACAAAGTTCTCCAGAAATGTCCAACGAACTTGGTATCCCGATCAGAAATGATACTCCTTTGCAAGCCGTGAAGTCTGACGACTTCCTTGTAAAACAGGTTCGCAATAAGAGTTGCATCACTAGTTTTCTGGCATGGTATGAAATGTTCCATCTTTGAAAATCTGTCGACTACCACAAAGATTGAATCACATCCTCTTTGTGTTCTTGGTAGTCCCAATATAAAATCCATGCTCACTGCGTCCCACGACCTTTCTGGTATGGGAAATGGTTCATATAACTCTATGTTCTATCTTTTCCCTTTTGTGTGCTGACAAATCTTGCATCAGTCCACAAATTTCTTAACATCTGTCCTCATCCCTAGCCAAAAATATGAGCCATTCAACTTTGAGAACGTCTTATCATGACTAAAGTTCCCGACCAATCCTCCACTGTGTTTTTCCTTTAGCAAATTCTCCCTCATGGAGCACTTTGGATGATCCAGGGGGTCATTTTTCATGAAAGTTACACTGATCCAAAGAAGAAAAATGGTACAATGGCAGTGAAGTGGCAATGCAATGATTGGGTAAGAACCAAGTTTTAACAACATCCACAAAGGTCTTGATATATGGTTAAAAACAAAATATATATAAAAGGACCTCAAAACTAAACCATACACTATGCTATGACATATGGTGTGAACAACTAAAACCACCAACCAATATTGCAAGGCATGGTGACATTTTCTTAACACTTGTAAGATGGGTGCGTGGTTAAACATTAGTTGTTCCATTTGAATTGGATAACATTTTCCAAAGTAACGTCCAGCTCATAGTATTTGATCAATTGCCACGTTTGGAGTATAAATAGCCTATTGTAGTGGTAAGATAACAGTTTCACAGTGATATGGCGGGATATGGGTTCAGTTTTGGTATAAGTAATGATAAAACGAATTGAATCCGTGCACATTCGGCCAACTGAATGCTGTTACAGCCACGTCCCAGGATGTTCAGCCGCGTTTGTAGAACTGGGCATCATTATGTTGCTCAATTAAATCGCACAGGTAGAATGGGGCATCAAAATCGGGATTACAGTTCAACTTATAGCTTTATATATCACATGTTTCAGCAGTGCGTGGGGGGAGATGGATGTAATATCTTGTTTCAGATGCCGGTCCTGTTGAAGTCGACCCTTCTCAGTTATAATTGGTTGTTTTATTTCTTTGCCAGTTTGTAACTTGTAAGAGAAATGTCTTGAAGACTGTATACAGAG